>JAHZMW010001083.1:0-15619 GCA_027743745.1 Alloscopus bannaensis | reverse complement strand
TGAAGATCAGTGCTCACAAAGTTGAGTCATCCCCACTAAAATTGTGCATTATGACAGTAAAGAATGCACATTTGAAAGAGGATCCTTATCTCAAGGTTTCATCCATCATTCAACCGCTCATAAGTAGCATTTTTGCGATATTTTATGCCCCTGCACAAAACAGAAGATTGTATGTCCTCATACCCATTAGTGAACTGAGAAAAATCATCAAACTTTGCAATTCATTCATTCACACACAAGCTGAGACGTGAAGCTGTCAAAATTGTTTACGTTTCAGAGTTGCCTTACGATAAGAACACGAACTTTATGCTAGTACAAGTGGAAGCCTGACTGTCTGAAATCATTCGACCACTTGATTCAATCCGTGATATGTACAGAGTTGCGAAATTTGGAGTCGTATACAGACGAGTAAGATGATATATGCGTGACACTTGCTGCTTTGGTAATTCTTTTCTCTGAGATCTCACATCAACGCTTCGCTGGTCATTAGTAGTATGTATAACATCTATTTTTCAAGAAACTTGACTTTTTCACTCTCTCCCGTTTGAAGTTAGTTGAATCCAGAAAAATCCAGAGTTCGCAAGCGGGCTTACTGCTCAAAATTTATCGTATCTATATCACCTATTTTACACTCGGTATGAATGACTGCGATCATCCCCAAAGACAAAAATACTTTATTTCCACTCTGCCAAAACTTGATACAGAGAAAGTATCAAGTGTGAGACAGAAAACGTGTTTTTCCCTTTTCACAGGATCTACAACTTTCAATCAATTTCATCCTGCCAAAAAGGAAATAAATTGATTCCGTCCCATATAAACTTTGGTGTATGTACATACACAAAACTCTCGCTACAATCAGGGAAAAAAATCAGCGAAAAACACTTCGAAATGTTGGTGTATACCTTAAAGCTACAATAAAAATTGCATCAATCCTCCGGTTTGAGTTTCAGGTACTAGCTCGCTTCTTCTCACTGAAGTACAGTATCGTAGACACTATGATGAATGATTAACGTCGCCTTTATTTCCTGGAGATGATCATAACGTGTTTACTTGCTTCTTCGATACTCTCACTGCTGGAGAGAGATGGAAAAAAGGAACATTTTCTATGATACCATTTAGACTCGACGAGTCATCCAACCCGACAGTTTCCCAAACTTCCTACTTCTTCACACAGTCCTAGGGTTGGGAAAGGAGTGAACGAGCTCAACATCCAGATATAGCCCACACTTCTACGACTGCCAGGAATGTTTTTTTTTCTCTCCCCCAGTTCACTTTCTATCTTCTCGCACAGGGAACTCTACGATCGATTCATAGTCGGCTCACTCAACGAGAGCAAGTTGCTCCACTACTCTTTTGGTGTTACGTTTCTGGAACACACACTCCACAACCCATTTCCAGTTTACCTAACATGAGCTCGTTGAGGAGTACAGAGTGAGTAATGGAAATGGAGTCATTTGAACAACGTCAACTCGCTCACTTAAATATATTTGAAAATTCCGGACGCAATATCCCTTCCTATCGTCATTCCCTTTGAAAAAGTCAGCAATGCTATCAAATGAACCAAAAGAGTCATTTAAGCTCAAAGTAAACCCTCATCTGCAACGACATGAGGATGGGCCACGAGAATCAAATGCGAGACGTGAAAAAGGCTTCTGTCAATATTCATCAGAACACAATGCAATCCTGTCGTTTGTGTGTCATGTTACCGATCCCGAGAACCTAAATTGGTCCCATTTACCTTGTTTATGTTATTACACACGCTGACTGCGTTATAGATTTTTCCAATTCGATGAAACAACTCTAGTCTACAAATCTTAGCATTAATTCCTACCCGTGAGAATATTCTATTTTCTAATTGAAAACTTCAGTTACCCTTCCAAAATATTGCAAAATTTTAAATCTTACTGTGAACAAAAATCCATAATTTCTCAAAACCCATTACATAAATAATATTACAACCTATGCAAATGCAGCGCACGCAGTCTTCACGCTTTACGAGGTACGTCGTCGTGACACACGGGTATTGATCATGCCTCATGCATTGTGTATGCTCTGCTCCACTTCTACAAAGTACTTTAGATCATACAATGCACACACCGTGTTCTGATGAGAGAGTCGAGTTCGGTGGAGAGGAGACGAATAATAATGGAAGCACATTATATGGACCCCTCGGGAGCAAGGACTTCACGCAACTCTCGTCAACTGAAATGAGTCACACCGCGTCTTCTCTCCATCACCACCACCACCACTCACGCGCTTCACAAAGTTTATGAGCACACTTTCGCAAACGAGCCTGCACTCCCTTTCAACTTGCTCCTTTTTATCTGTAGGAAATATTTCTGAGACTAGGAGCCTCAGTAAAGAATGGAAATGAGCACTGTGTTGACAATCTGTTCTAGGCTGTTGCTGTGTGCGAGGAGAGAATTCCTAAAATTTCTCAGAGTCCATCAAACTTTTAATAGAAATTTCATGTCACAGAGTCAACCTTAAACGTATGACAGTCTAAGAATATAAAAGAAGGTAGAAGCCATCGGGATAATTTAGACTGGAGAATTATTAACCAACGCCTCACTCCTGTCCCGTTTTTGCCTCGCCACACTTTCTATTTTCTCCCCATTTCTTGTCAACCACAAACTCAAAGTAACTTTGTATGATACGAGTCGTAAAAAGGAGTGAGAGCAAATGACGGAAGTCGTGGACCCGCTGGCATTTTTCGAAAGGACAACAAAGTTGCGAAATATTAATGGGAACCAACTGGTTTCCACAAGTTTCAATTAAGAAAACTAATTTGTACCCATGCCATGAAAGTTTCAAAATGGACTTTTTTATACACACCCCATCACAAAAACTTGGTACAAAGTTTGTAGACAAAATATTGCTGCAAAGTGCAAAGAAGAATGCAGTAGCTTTATGTTGTTAGCTGAACGATAATAAGATTCCAATCTTCATTCAATGTGAGCATGTATTTTCAATCTTTTTTAAATAAAGATCAATCTCATTTTCATTCCAATCTCTTCCTAATAAAAAGGCTGACACTTGGGATACTTTCAAAACACTAGAAAGGAATGTGTTATGATGCCCTGAGTTGTTTGAGAGACTCTGAATTGCGCAAAAATTGGCTGACATAATGAAGTGGTGAAAAGGAACACTTGAGAGTCAGTTGAAACAGCTTGTGCATATCATCACATCATATTTGTCCTAATTCTGATGAAATAATGCAGTCTCGTGTCCTCTCCTGTAACTTGCTGTGAGGCAAAGATAACTTTTGTTTCCGTTCAATCCTGCAAGTGACATACACGACTCGCATTAAAAAAAAACTTTCAAGTGAAAATCTGAGCTTGAGTTGTGTGTGCTTCCACTTCCTCTACTGTTCTGCCTAGTTCGTTTTATCTCTTCAAATGCCATTCATTCTGTTGTTTATTCTCGTACATGCTTATTTTTCGATGTGATGTCGAGTATTTACCTCTACATTTTACGATGGTCCTCTTCCCTCTAAAGTTTGCGAACTTGTGAGTTTTTATTGAAAAGCATAAAAGGACAAATCTTTAATACCGGTGTTGAAAACCGAGGCTTTGCCAATTTGCAGAGGAAACATGATGCATGCAGAAAAATTATGGTGTTTATCATAAATTAGATGTTTGTTCTTCCGACAAAATTATGCAGCACTCACAAGTCACAAAAAATTATTGCATTCCTCTTTATCTTCATGTCATCTCAACGCTACGCATGGGAATACCTTGTTTTATGAGCATGTGCATATTTCATAAGACTTGCACGTAAACCCTTTGTCTCCTTCAAAATAAGATGCACGTAGCAGAGGAAACGTGAAAACACTTTGGATGAACTATACTGTTTAAAATTTAGGTTAACAAAACTGCACTCATGTGACGACTGTGATACAGGACGTTTTTGACGAATGACTTTTTGGAAATGCCCACTATACGTGATCCTTCGTAATTTTTCTGTGTGTGTGTGTATTTACTAAATACTAATAACGGAATTTGAAGTTGATGTTTGATCCCATCACACACAAGTAATACTACATGTAGTAAATTATGCATACATGCATGTATGTATTATAATTTTTCACCAATGAAGTTTTTCTGGTTTATGCAAAGCCCTTCTTTTACGGCATGCGCCTGCGAGAAAAGCTGCCGTAAGTATTCGGATTTTGGTTTAGAATGAACAGTTCCCTGTCATAAGCACTTCAGACAACCATAAACCTTGTAATTAGTAGCCGGTGATTTTTACGTATAAATTTCGGACACAAATCTGACCACTATAACTGCCCATGAATGCTTGACAAGCCAAGCCGTCCTTCAAAATGGGAAGGTTGGACTATAACATAAACGGGACTATTTAAATGAACATTCTCGTAAAAACCTCAATTTATCCATCTCCCCATCATACGCATGCCATAGAAAGGCATACAATGAATTCGTCACATTTTGGGAAGTCCTAAATTTTTAATTACGTGTCAAAAAGCCTGTAAACCTGCTTCGTATGGTATACATAGTGCGTAATGTATTTATGAAGACTTTCATAAAACACTCAATTATTTGCTACGTTGTCCATAAGTTTTAAAAAGTAATGCTGCGGCTTTTGCGTGAGCTTTACCGCAACCTGTCACATCCAGTCGGCCAGGAACTTTAATCGAAAAGCTGATCCAAATCTAGATGAAAGAACTGCTGTTTCTCCTGCTATCATGGGATTATGGGATGGACACATAATAACATTTGGTTCAGGGGATGATTCATACGGTCAGTAGTGACTCAAATAGTCTGTCTGTATAATAGCAAGTGTACATTGTATGTATATATAAACCGATTTTATATTTCAAAGCCTTGCTGCTATTCTACATCACATCCAAAATCTGCAAATACTTGGCAATATAAAATGTCTCGAAATGATTGCTATCTATGGGAAGGATAACACACATGTCTAGCACAAACTGAAAAGGTTTCCACAGACTTTTTTTTGCCAAAGTACCTGTGCACTTCCTTTTGTGGTATTGTCTGAAACACAAGCTCATACAAGGGAGGGGGTAAGGAATGAGTCATAAACCCTACTCGCAACTCCATCAAATTTAGCAACTAGAAAAGGATGTCCAAAAGCAATGTTTGCGAACGCCAAAAAAGATCCCCTCTCCATCTCAATGCACATTGCCCTTGTGCCTTTTAGAATGCTTTCCAAGAAACCGTACACAACTGCAAAAACCACACACTCGGATGGGACACGGTGCGGTATTACAATGTTATGATGTTCAAACTCATACGACTCGCATGTGCAAACATTGCACAGATATTAGATGCACAGGAAGTAGACTCACCAAGAATGAGGTGTCATTCTGCACTAAACTGTGAAACCTGGCACCCCCAAAAAACATACCATTATTATTCGAGACTCTTTACAGATCCTCCTTTCATGTCCTTTTCGCGTAATTTCTCCCAGATTGCAAATCCCATTTGGTGAGCATTCATGCAGTAATAGTATCTACGTGTCACGTCGTAACATGTTGCAGATGTTATTATACGGATGGTTTTATAAAAAAGAGAATTTACTAACAACACACTTGATAAAAGATGTAAAAACGCTTTTCTTTTACACCCGTAGATATACATTTAATGATTATCCGAAAAACCGAACTTTTCATTTGGTAAGATAAATTTTTAATCAAAACTGGGCATCGGCTCTAATCAACTCCCTCGCAAGTACTCGTGACTATCATATTATGTATTTTCATTTTCGTCACTTTACATCAAAATTATGAACCATTTGGGATTTAAATTTTTGTATTAGTAAATAGGGAGACAATTTTAAAAGTTCGAAAGTTCGGTACCCGTATTTAACTATTTTTTCGGGCGTTCGGAGACAGTTTGGAAAATTGTGCATGTCTGGGTACGGATTAAACTTTGAGTTGTATACTGTAAACAAAAATCGAGAGGCTTACCGACACGGAAAAAAATGAGACGTAGAGATGTCATAAAAAGAGACTGCATAGAAGACAGATGCAACATTTCATCATCGAATCAGCCCTAAACAGTCGGCCTCATGCTGGAGCGAGCTTTTGATTGGTTTCCTTCAAATATGATTTGTTGTATACAGAAACAGTTACAAGGTCCTCAGTTATAATGCCACAAATAATACGTAGTAGTACCAATCCATCTTCGTTATCATGAGCCGCACAACTGTATCCCGCTTTTGCATCTATTCTCTGTAGTTGGAACAAAGAACTGTCCTTTTACCAAAACAACACATGGTAGAAATAAGCAACGGATTTTTTATATTTGTACTAGCTCACAAATGATATACGTAATTGATATAAACCAATAAAAAATATGGCTTAATTGTACTTGAATAACAACAGATGGACGCAAATGGTAGTGATTGAGACTGAAAGGGCAGAAAATAGCGAGGGAGTGAGATGGATGGGAATGACTACCATAAACCATGACCCTAGACCCAAGTTTAAATCTACCCCATCCAACAAAATTTACAACAACGAATGGCGATGGTGCAGCACTACAGTGAAGAGTATAAAATGTGTTGGCCTCGAAATAAGCACACCCTCATCAAAAACATGCACTCCGGTTCTCAGAAGTATTTCCCCGTTCTTCTCCCGAATCCCGTGCAACAAGATAGCGCTTCTGGTGACGTAGAAAAATGACTCCAGCTAGCTAGAATACCCCCAAAGCAAGTAAGTACTTTCCTATTAAAATGGCATGCGTCATTTTTATTCATTTAGCGCAACCGTAATATATACACAAGTTGATGTCGTACCCGAAACCTCAAAAGTTTCCGATTCTCGGGAAAAAAGTAAAGTAAATACGAAGAAAACCCGAAGCACAAGCAATCATTAATATTATGCTCCTCGAAAAATCCATTCCCACCCGCCTTTGTACTAAACGTGTGTTTAGTTCAATAAGAACAACCCCGATCTAAGAGAGCACCACAACTTCTCCGTTTCGCAAGAAGTACAACTCCCACATTCTCACAAGTTACCATGAACCACGGTCGCGGTCACAGTCACACAATTCTTAGCAATAGCGAAATGGCATAACCTGACAAAAACATCGTCACACTTTCGACATGGACTCGTCTATATTAGGTAGCTTACTTTTATAGCGTACTCATTCTACTTTCNATGGACTCGTCTATATTAGGTAGCTTACTTTTATAGCGTACTCATTCTACTTTCCATGTTAATTTTTAATAGATGCGAGGGGAAAATAGAACTCGCACAAAAATCGCAAACCGTGTGCGTGCATTCATATACTAATGTCAAAAATAGGAGTAGGCAATTTTAAAGCTGCAGAGAAATAAGCAATTTACATTTCGCTTTCATGCACTCACTTGATTTGTCCAGCAAAAATAAACATTAGCACTCGCTCCATCGCATGACGATGGCTTTACACATAAAGTGTTCGGATGGTAATGGAGTTTGATCACTTTTACAACGACCCTCTACCCATTAATATATTATACGCTGGCCCAACATGCAACCCCATTCTTTCGCAGATGTCAGAGAAAATGGAAGAGAACTAGTCTTCTCCTGCTAGTGTGGCGAGTTTTTTTACAAAGATTTTTACTCACGCTGTGCACAGCTTTCTCGAAATGAAGCATCTTACACAAAAACAATAAATGATCCTCTTTTTATTTAGAGCATAGCTGAAATTCCTCCAGATAATGGTGGCAACCAGGTGAGAACTTGAAAGAAACCAGACAACCATCACAGCGACACGGTTTGACCTTCAACACAAAACCAAGTATCCTCTACTATCTCGTCGACGTCAGCAAAAAGTAGCCTTGTCAATCTTGATTTGCTACGACAAGCGCCAGTTGCCACTCCATCCACAGCCATTTCTTGCTCAGCGAATGCGAAATCGCTGGAGAATAGATTAAATTTATATTGCCAAACGAGGCACGCTCAACGTCCAATTACAATCTACTTAAAATCCAATTAGGCATTCCATCCTTCTTCTGGGAGCACCTTCAAAAGACACCGAACCGTTACGGTTTTTCTGAGTAACCTACAATGACACTTTGGAAGAAAATGAAAGCCTAAAAGCCAAACCCATTTATGCTGGAGACATGATAATGACGCATGAATTCACACTCCTCCTCAATAAACTTTCTAACGACAAAATGAGCAGAACAACTCTCAGTATACGCTTCGCAGAGTGACTAGAGAGGCGAGACCAAGTTTCATGTCAGAAAAATGTCATCCTGCATCTCAAGAAGTGCAACATGACATTTTAAAAAAATCATGTACTGAGACGAAGCGAGCACGTGGTAGAGAAATGACATATAGGATGTTTACAACTTTAAAAGTGATTGTAACGGTTAGTGTGCACCCGTTCCCTAAAACGACGAAAATATTTAGGCAAACACATACTATGTACCTATAGATAAGTATAATATCTGTGCATTGACGCACAAATTCTTTGTAAGACTAAATATTCCAGAAGAACTACGCAAGCATGAACGACGCAAGTTTGAGGACGCTCATTTTCAGATTACAGAAATGATGAGCTAACATTTCAAGCAGAACAGTCAACTTGACATTATCGTTAAATATAATGTCTCCAGCCCAGTAACATATATTATTACAGACATCACCCAAGAATACTTCTAACAAGACGAAGAAGCTTTGTGACATGCGTACTGTATTCTTGAATGTTGAGTCCCACACACGTCCTCTGCCTACATCATGAATTCCTTATCCGTTACACGTGTAATAGTATCATATCATGAGATGTCTTGAAAATGTCTGTGATGATAAAAATATCATAAGGTACACTGTCTCGGATTAGGCACGCGGCACAAGAGAAAGATGAGGTCCAATCACTTTAAGGTTCCGTATATAATGGTTGTCTCAATCATAACAAGGAAAATGGAATCCCTAGACACTCCTCGACAAGACTGTTGTGTGAGACATGACATTTTCCTCCAAACGAACAAGGATGATGAAGGGATGAATGAATTGGTTTTCATGAGGGTGAGGCATAATGGTGTGGCTGCAAGCAAAGTACAAATATTCTCTAGAATCTCTCTGTATTCTTACATACCGATGAAAGTTGTACGTTTCTCTCTTTTTCTGTCTCCCACCACAATGATCCTGGAAAAAAAGCTTGAGTTCGACTACAGCATGATAATGCACACATGAAATATACAGAGTGTCGAAAAAGGAAGTAGAAACAGGAAAGACGATGAAGACACGAAAAAAAATGTGAATGCTTTAAGCTCAGAATTTCGATGCACGAGTCTCATCCTCTGCATTTAATACTACTTTTTCTCTGCGATGAAGACTCTGGAATACCTATTTTGTGGCTGAGAAAGAGCGGATGTTCGTGTTTTTCGGAGTTTACTCGCCGTTCCTTCCACCGAAGATTTTCAGGTTTTCCCACAAGCGAGCAATAGAAGAAAGACGATACAATCACCAAAAGAACCCATATCTTCGCCATTAAAACTACGACTCTCACCCGACCTGCCCACCATTTTTATTCTAACGAGTCTGAGAGTGAAGAAATACTCCTGAATTCAGGCTAAATTTATTTTTTTTTTCTCAAGAAAAAGCATGTCTTATCCACACGGGTAACTCCGGTGAGGAAGACGAAAAAGTTTGTCTTCCCTAATACCCTACTCTGAAGAATACGATATAGTGCGGGTGGTAAGTACACAAATTCTCCAAAAATGGGGCTCTCTCTCCCGGAAGAGAATATACGGAGTACATAGTACTTGGATTGTATTATCTAGAGAAAGAAAACAGCATCAGCATTCATCGAATCTCCCAGTCATCCTCCACACCACATAAGGAATGGCCGTAGATCGGTGTGTGAGGAGACAGAGGAAAAGTTTGTGTACATTGTATGTGTGCTCTATGATGTGTGTACAATGTGCCGATGTAATCCATAACGTAACGAATGTTCTCCACTCTCTGACACACACACACCATAAAGCTCCACTCTGAGAAAAGTGGAATCTCTTCCTCCGAAAAACTTCACACGATCTCTAGTATTATAGTAAGAGTTGGTTGGAACCATCATGAGACGTAAACTCAGCTTCCATGTGCCAACCAGAAAAAAAACGAACCCTGCAAAGCTTCGTAAGAGAAATGGAGTCGGGTAGTTTTACAACTACTTTTTCAACTGCTTTTCTCTCCAGAGCAATACATGCCTTGGCTTTACTACGAGGATATATATTGTGTTTCACTCTGAGAAACCTCTGCTTTGCTTCCTCCGACAAGGTTTGTACGAGAGATCCGAATCCCCGAAAAAGGGTGGGACATTGACCGACCAACCGATCAATGCCACAGCATGGCAATGCCCTAGTCCAACAACAACACGACTTTTTAGGTACATGAGGAGACTTTGTTGGGAAAAAAGGAAAGTATAAGCCGTGAAGTTGGTGGAGGAGTCGGAGTGCATGTACCACGGTGTACCAACATCATATTCTCGGTGGGTAGCAAAAGGCTTTTTACGGAAATACGTTCCAGTAGAAAATTAAAATACACTATGCTGCTCCAAATATAGACGAGGTAATGACGGTGATTAGGAGTTAAATCAAAGGAGAACCGAGTCCAGTCACAGATCACCGAGAATACAATGAGTTCGCACCTGTTCCACAACAACATTCTGGATGACGAAAATGATGATGAATTTGTCAATGATTTGTTTCTCTGAAATCAACCCTTTCCTCTAAAAAAACCTCACAGTCATAAATACACCTTTTTTGAGTGCTTTTACGATGAACTGTCAATCGCGTCAATCAAAATATTGATGACTTCTGTGCTTACCTCATTTTGATTCACAATTTTTCTGCAGGCCGTTCCGTTCCTTAAAAAGTTGATTTTTTGATCCTGAGAAGACTCTCCGTGTGAGTCAGTTAAGACTAATTGGAGCAAACTTTCTTTGTATCACTCAAAAACAGACTTTAATGAGATCTGCGTTAGTCCCCAAAAAGACTCAACTCCTCCACATCCTCCTCGCGGGTAATAATACTATTAACGATTATGTTCACTCCTCAATTTATTGGGTTATCCAACGGATTCCTTGAACACAGACCTGCTCAAATTCATCAAATTGCCAAAAATTGACGAACACGCCTTAAATCTTCAACTTGAGCAATCTTAAGTTTACACTGATGACCATTGAACGAAATGGCGAACAGGATATAAAAACTGCAAAAAACTTTCCACTACGATTCGAAACCACTTCCTAAACCATACCCATTCATGTGTGGAGTATTGAACGTCAACCTACTCCAAATGTACCGGAAACTGAGATTGGTTTCACATTGGTCAACACGACACCAGCTTCAGAGTATTACTTCACATTCAGTGACCATCGCAAACCTAAAACGTAGAAAATAATTTAAACCTTATTAGTCCCTTATTTCCCACTGCTGGAAACCACAATCTCATTCCGTCACCACAAAGAAAAACTCCTAACCTGCTCCAGATCAGAGATAAGATGACCTCAACGATAACCACAAACCCTGTCCACTTCCAACTCCGGTTTCAATCAGTTCGTCACCTTCGTCACTCGTTGATTCCACTGTCAACAAATGGGATGCCGTTCCAAATCCAATCTCCAGAGTTGACAACCCACTCGACATTTTCGTCGTCGAGAAGCACTACTCACAACATTTTCCGAACCACTGACCAACAACATTGGACATCGTTTTATTTGCGTATAAATTGGTGTCAGTGTATTCACACTTGTTTCACATTGTCAGTTGCTCACGAGAGACCAACACGAGTTTTTTTTACGCACACAATTTTTAACTGGAATCGCGGATGCAGAGATAAGCGATGACGAAGCTCACAAACACAACTCAACTTTTACTATTGAAAAAGGCTGTTATATTGACTTAATTACTCCCTGTTATTGCACACAATTATTATTTACTGTGTAAATCAAAAGCACTTCACATTCCTCCTTGTAATCAGTCATCATCAAAACTGCATTTACTACACGCTCCGTCTCTGTTGTTCAGCTCGACACACACAAAGAAGGATTTTTTTCACATAGACTTCATCTTATTAAAACTGATGATATAAGAGACGTGCAATTTGCGGCTCAGAGATGTTATGTTACGCTACGCTTCACAAAAACTGCACACACAGAAACAAGAGCGAAATGCATTTTTTTATACGAATTGCACACATACAAACACAGTTTTAAACTTTGAAATCTTTCGGGTGAAGAACCAGTTTTATAATAGACAGTTATAGACCTCACAAGATTAAGTATTTAGTAAATCGTTCGGGTGAAGAACCAGTTTTATAATAGACAGTTATAGACCTCACAAGATTAAGTATTTAGCAATAAACTCTGCGCAACAACAGTTTTTTTAGATGCACATAATATTATTTGTATATATATATAGTATTTGGTAAAATGTTAATTTTTCAGAGTTTGTGTGGACATTTTAAGAACTCTGCAGCTTCACGTCCACAAATCTAATGGGAAAGTGTGTACATGAAGAATGAGTGTTTGTTGCTGTGTGTGCGTGCGTACCTACTTTTTAAGAGGAGAATGACTTCGTCCATGATGACTGTGAGTGCGAGCGTACATGAACATAAAAAATATATATGCACACATTTTACACGGAGAACAGGGAGACTTCTTCCTCTTTCATGCGATCACTCTATCTTTATGAATCTGAACCTAAAAAGCCTCCAAAGTCTGGTGAAGTTTAGAGGAGATATATGTATATATATATAGTGTATATATATGTTTGTGAAGGGGTTTCTACACATTCGCATAGGCTGATGCTGAGAAAAGCGTGAGTTTCCTCGAGATTGCTCAACTCAACACTGAGCCACTGCCATTTCAGAAAGGGGAAATGCATGAAAGACCTGTCTCTCCTTATAAGCCGCTATTTTCTCTTTTACTCTAACTTCTTCGAGATGTGGGAGAGCTCTGAGTATGGAAAATTGAGAATAACAGTAGCAGCATGTGCACATTCAAGTTGCTATTGAAGTGATCCGAACGAAGAAGAATGGAGAGTATGTGTATATATCATAAAAGTTGAGGTAATAATACGATTGTGCTTTTAGCTTGCTGAGAAAAGCGTGAGTTTCCTCGAGATTGCTCAACTCAACACTGAGCCACTGCCATTTCAGAAAGGGGAAATGCATGAAAGACCTGTCTCTCCTTATAAGCCGCTATTTTCTGTTTTACTCTAACTTCTTCGAGATGTGGGAGAGCTGTGAGTATGGAAAATTGAGAATAACAGTAGCAGCATGTGCACATTCAAGTTTGTACCTATTCAAGTGATCCGAACGAAGAAGAATGGAGAGTATATGTGTATATATCATAAAAGTTGAGGTAATAATACGATTGTGCTTTTAGCTCTGTATGTGTAGTCCAGTCGGGAAATAAGGGCAAGACGGCTTTCTCGTCTTCTCCATTGTACAGATCCTGGAATAGAGTGTACAGTGTGTGATGAGCAAAAGACGCGTTTTACGGGCGCACAATACATGTATTCTATATATAATGATAAACATGAATGTGAATACATGTATTTCGAGTATATTATTATGATACATGTACAAGAAGACTAGTATTATAGGGAAATGTACAAGTCACGCACTAAATCCATCCGTTCCATACATATCCAGGGAGAGGGCAACGTTTCATTGAGGGTAGGACACACACATTTTGGTGAGAGCAGCTGCACACAATCTGAGTTTTCAAGAGAGCAACTCTGAGACATTTCACATCCTTCTCGGAAAGCAGAAGGCGCATACACCAACTTCCCTGAACTCTGTACATTCGGATGAATGGATGAATTCGAACTGAGGCAGGAGACACGATGTGGAGAATTAAGAGAGAGAATAATTGAGAATAATACGAGAAAATCAACGTCGAGAAAAATGGTGCATATATGAGTAACATGTATGAGTCTTCTCCCTTTGTACTTTACCCCACACAGACAATAATCGTCCAGAGTTTTAAAGTTAAAAGAACAGAAGGGAAGCGGAGAATGGAATCAGAATATCAAAATATATTAGAAAAAGGGAAAAATATGAGTACCTTTCGTATAAGGTACATTTATGTGTATGTATGCAATGTAGACTGGAGAGATTAGATGATTACTGCAATTTTGCCTAAAGGAAGGGAACGGTTGTTTTGTATGTATATAAAAATTGTGATATATATGACTGCGCGTGTGTGTTGTTGTTATTCATAAAAAATGCTAGCCTTCTGTGTACATGAGCGTTTTGTGTTGGATAATTGTAGTGATTTAAATGTATGTGAATCGGTGGAGCCATAGAGTTTTGAGTGTGTGGCACATTCAAATTGGAATGTTTACACTGGTGCTTCTGGGGAAAAGGTTGAGAGCAAACTTTGAACAGCTTGTGCTCATGTGGTGCATTGAAGCATTGATTGAAGTAAATACAGTAAGAGGTTAATTATTTTAGTTTTGTTATATATTTAAGTAATTATTACTAATTTACTAATTTAATATTTGTGTTTGCAGAGCTGTCTGTGTTCTTGGTGCGATACGGTGGTAGGAAAATGTATTTGAAAACGTACGACGATTGGGAGAAGGGAGCTGAGCGACTCTACTTGCAGGATCCAGAAAAGGTTTGACAATTAGTTAAAATTAAATCGTGAAGGTTAATTGTTTGGTTATGGTCTAATCGGTATTACGGAATAACGATTGATGTTTGTTTTTTGGCAGGCTCGCTACAGTATAATTTACCAACATAACAAGGGTTTATTTAAAGTGAAGATGACGGATGATTCAACGGTGAGGAATTTAGATTACATGATAAGTACTTTGGTATGAAAATGAGTTGTATGACATTGTACATGATGATTTTGGTTTTTTAATATTTCAACGGACCACTGATTTAGGATTTATAAAACGTTGTCGTTAGTTTTAAGTTTTCACTTTTCGTACGGAGCTAATAATTATGGCTAGAATATGCCAATATGTGGTTGTCGCATTAAAAGTTCAAATGTGCACGACATCAGTTATGTGCTTCATGCCGTATATTATCATCCCATTATTGATTTAGAACCTTAAATTGCATGTATTCATGTATAAAACAATGAAATGCATAGGTGAAATCATCTAGATTGTTGTGCCACAATGAACTTCATGAATTTATTATATACATTTCGCGCAATTACGTAATCACACTTGAAATTTATGGATTCACATTTAATTTAGGATTTATTATCTAAAGATTCAGATAATATTTGAATCAGGTCTTGTGCATACTGCATTATTTACGTGAATTTTTACTTAAAATCTACCTGAAGAAACTTAAGAATGATTAAAGATTGGGCGAAGAGGAAGGTGTGTAGTCTTTTTACTTCATTCGAAAGTAATCGTAAAATTATTGGAAATTCCGTGTATTTTTTGGAATTCAATTGTGTCTCGTGGCTAATACATATTTTACTTGCTTTGAAACAGCTTAGCATTAGATATACAGAACTTTGCTTTTTTATGTTCGAATTTCTTAAATAGGGTGCTTAGATTCTGTTTTTTTGTAATTTAGTCACTGCTACCAATTTTGTTGAATTTTCTGATTTGCTGATCACTGATTTACATACAAAGGTATATAGCTATATATGATAACGTAATGATATAATATCGC
>JAHZMW010001082.1:0-10694 GCA_027743745.1 Alloscopus bannaensis | reverse complement strand
ATGAAACCACCCTAAGATTTGTGTACCAATTGTTAGAAGCCGTAGCACAAAACACAGCATCAAATCATTCATTCGTTCATATTTGTATGTACTATGAATAGTTCACGAATTAATCCGATGCATAAATCGAGAACCTACCTACCTGTCTCTACTGGCAAGTATCGGCATTTACCAACTTCAAACAGGATTAACCTGTATGTGATATTTGAAACAATGTTTGCGAATTGATATGATTAATGCTGCTAAATAGTAATATTATGATTGTATGAATAATGTTTTTCACAAGTTCTGTCCTTATCGCTTATTCCTCCCGAAAACCATCAAGTGTGCCAACTTTCATACGCTAGATACAGAGACAAAGAAAGCCAAACATGTTGTAATCATTCTTAAAGCTTCTTGTGAAAATTACATAAACCATTGATGAAGATGGGAAAACAGTCCATTAATAAATTAATCAAAATCCAGATCCCAGCTCGTCCCATTTGATGGAGCACCCCTACAACGGATAATCGGAGGTAAACAACTCGATCCTAGGTAAAACCAGCAAGGTTGTCGCGTCCATTTCATTAAGACTTTTACCGTTTAATTTATTCATCGTACATTGAAACGGCTGAACACCTCTTCTTCACTTTACACCCGGCTAATGTAAACCGTTTGAATTTCATTCATTCAGAAGACCCACATCGCCCGACGAACAAACCTGTGCTATAAACTCAATGTACAGCGTGAGAAAGTGGTGAAATAAAGATTGTAGTGAACGCGAACAGTAGCAATTCGCACAACTTTCTCCACCAGAAGCTCCACAGTTCCATGTGCACGTTTATACTTGAGTACCCCGTAAAAAAGAAGCCCGTTCATTTTACAGTGGGAATATTTTGCAATGCTTCGCCAGGATTCTGCTATGCCAAAATCCTGCTTCTCGTCTTTTTCGGAGGAGCAACAGTCGTGCCGCTACCTCATTCCAAACCAGATACACACGTTTCGTTCTGTACCTGGAGATTTCTCATGTGTCTCACCTACTGCCCCTATACGATTGCCTCACAAAATTCCTCTTGTTTCACACGTTAGACAAGTTAATCTCAGTGATTGTGTCAGTCGCTTACGGAATTGTAAGTGGAAGTAAAAACAAGTTCGCACTTTAGATTTTCAACAAATACACACAAAGACTCGATATATTAAAGGAAACCTTACAAATTTCATGACAGTATAATATATTATTCGTTTCATAGAATTGTAAGGGTCGGTGATTGGTTTTATTCAAACCACCGCGTTGTAAATTCAGGATAAACTCTGAACGTAGGAACACTCTTTTGAAACAATTTATAAACCATTTCTCGTTACAGCCAAAAGATTCAAATCAGCTAAAAGTGTCCATAAATATACAGTGATTAATATTTACCGGTACAGTGACATCTTTTTTCTGTCTTCCGGAGGAAATATATATAAAAAAAAAAACTTTGTACAAGCTCTCAGCTTCACAAAGTGCCACCATCATATCAGTCTGTAAAAGGAGAAAGTTTGGGAAGCCAAGATGGTTGAAAAACATGAGAAGATTTGAAAGGCGGAAAGGCAGGAATACGCCCACGGACAGACAAAAGTGTAATATTCAATTGTGCTAGCGACGCTTTAAAAGAAGCACATGTCACACGTCTGTGATAAAACCACTCAGCTTAAAGTTGAGCCACACACTCGTTGAGAGTTTTCAAAAAGCTGAGCAGTTGACAGCGCTTTTCGACAGTGAACGTGGGACAGAGAAAAAGAGGGAGAAAGCCGAAGAAGAATTAGACTTTCTCTTAACCTCATATGACATTCCAATGTGACATCTAGTGAAAGTGAAATTGAATGCTGAATTTCTGCAAATATTTTTCATATTTCATCTCCCAATGTGCGTACATGATCGTAACTGTAATATACCATAAATCTCATATACATATTTTCTTCCGCGCACACACATACGTCAACAGAGTTTTCAAAAGTATAAGGCATGTAAGTTGAAAATTTTTATTAAAAAATATACGCTACATACATAACTTGTCTTGATCTCTTGTGTCGGCAAAAAAACCGGAGAGAGAACACATACACTTTCACCGTCCCTTGTGTTTTACCTTCGAACTTTCCAGTTTCATCTGTGGGCCGAAGCCAACAGTTGCATAGGGGTACGAGAGGAAAATCCAAAGAGGAGAAAGGGATAAGCGGAGAATTTCCGTCGTGTCGTAGAATGCCACACGGTTCTCCCCTTCGCTCTCTTTACCTGACACTTGCAAATTGGAAAAGTTTTACAACGGAAAAATGATGGTGCTTGTGCAACAATACAACTAAATCGACTCACTATACCATACTTTGGCGATACATATTATGTGCGAATAAATAGGAATGTACACATGCCGACATCGTTTATTATTGGAAAGTTTATATCACAACGGAACTTCGGCGGAGAAACTACTACACACAACCATTATTACTTTGGACAACGGGTTGCCTAAATAGCAGGTGGTAAAGACAGTAGTCAAGTTGTTGAAGAAAAGGAAAATGCTACTTGTTCTCCCCATTTTACCAAAATCACCACGTACACACATATTACATTCATTTGATGATCCTATCTCTAGGCATGTGCGTGCTATACAAGTATATAGCGTGTTTAAACATGCGAAAAGTATAAATGTCAAAAGTTTATATCCGCCTGATTATTCAAACATCTAGTTTTCAATTTCAACTCGAAACATCTCACCATTCACATGTTTGGTTGACGACTGAAAGTTGCGAGGAATAAGCACGACTCGACAGAATGGGATTTGGAACAAAGTTGAGAAAAACTGCTTGAGATTATGAGGATGATGATGATTGTATTGCGACAAAGGGCATAATAAAGTAGGAAAGCGTACATAGAAGAGGGAAAACTTGACGGAAGTTTAGCTCCCCGTTTTCTCCAAGTGAAGTCATGTGAAAGTTTTAAAAGAAGAAAATTAGAAGGGAGAAACTGAGTTGAGTGGGACAACATGCGGAAGTGAGGAGCACCCATGGCAGGAAACACGTCAATGAGTCTCTAACTACGCGCTTACAACAAAAAATTCTGTCAAGTGTCCATTGAAAATTGGTTGGAAATGTCAAAGAATGTGAAATGTGTTGAAAACATCTCAAGCACACGATTGTGTCGTAACGTTTAATTACGTAAAAGGAAATGATTAAGGAGAGTGATGTAGTTTAAGCCGTAAAGTGTCCCTGAATACGCTGTTGACTGAAACTCCTAAAGTTCAGTTGGGCCAGAACAAAATCCATGAAACGTGGGCTCAGTGTAAATCAGAGTTTCTCTTCATCAAGAGATCAACACAACTTTAACAACAAAACTCTATTTGTCTCCAGATACGAAGGAAATAAATATAACACAAATATGAAATATGAGCTTCAACACTAAAGAAAATCTCGGATACGATTTGGAAATGCGAAACTTTTCAGCAGCTCTTCTATCCATTTATAGTCTGTGCAAAGGTGAAAGAACGACAGTTGCATACGTTTCCATTTCAGCACATGTACGGCTACTGCATTCAAATGGAAAATATTATGAATCGATGTGCATGCATGTTTTTATTATCAAAACAAACTGCGAAGCTTTCCTGTTCAGTTTACAGTACAATCGGTGAGTCTCAATTGTGTTTGTTGAATGGGGAAATAAGGATGATCAAAGGGCAACATCAGATTTGTCAGCATTTCACTTCCTGAGCGGAATATTATTTGGGATTGTGCTGGTGTGGAGTTATTGCGCAATACACATCCCATACAGAGTGACGCAAGACATTGTGATGTGATGCTTCGTCAAAAATAGATGCCATGATATGATGAAAACCGGTTCGGTGAAAGTGGGTGAGTAAACTCAGATTCTTATTAGCAATCCATCACGAATGGTACACGTGCACTTGTTATATTGACCAGTTCACCGTTCAATACATATTACATCAAGAGGAATGTTTCCGTGAACTATCCCGTTTTTATATGTGCAACTTTTGGGAGTTGTGAGATGTATTTTTATATCTGGGAGCATCTATGCGATATACTTTATTATTTTGAAAGGACAAACGTTGATGAAAAAGATTTCTCTTTTATAATATCCAATGAACCGAAAGCTGTTCGGCCAACCCAGCAAACTTTCTCTTTGGTTTAGAAAATACCAGGATATGGTCTGCATTTTGTCTAAGCCGTTGCAAACTCTGTTGAATATACTCAGTTTCCAAGAATTAAAATCCGACAGAACCTTCGAGATCGAAATTTTGTTGGTTGTAGAATCTTGTTGGATGATTACAACACATAGTTTTCTGTATAACACAGAAAACTATATACACAATGATGTATCGTACCTTACATTAATTTTTAAGGAAACGTAATAATTTTGACCATTCTCATCCAGATTTAGTTTCACTGCCACAACTACGTACACATATTGCGTTATTACGTATTTCATGAAGACTGGCAGTCATTAAAAGTTGATGGAACTTTGAAACTTTTGGCATGTGCAAAACTAAATACAAATATGTGCACGCTCATTCAACCAACATTTTTGGGTAGTTTTCTGCAATAGTTAGCAATGTTAGCAACTATTAACAAGCTGTTCCTTCTGCTTTACATATTGAAGAGCATTTGAAGTGAACTTGAAAGTATCTATTCTCTCTATCTACACGGCAGACAGAAAGATGCCTACATGATGATAATTTTAGAGGGATTGCATGCCGGAAAAGGCTGTGAAGCGAGAAGAAATGAAGAGTTCCTCTTTACAGTAGTAGCCTGGAGAAAAGAAACGGAAGAAAAACACATTAACGACTATCGTTCATTAAAAAGCACTCCGTGCTTTCGACAGTAAAAATTCGCTCACCATTTCTCTCCTGCGAGGGCAGTGGTCCATAAATCAAATCCTTGCGAAGCGGTGGATATCCACACAGTTTTATTATTAGGGTAAACGAAAGAAATGAAAAATATACGTTGCTGACAATAAAACCCGTACGTCTCCTCCAAGCAGAAAAAGCTCTTCGCAAAGTACACGCAGATATTTACGGCTGCAAATTATGAACGGAATAATGCATGGCACGCATCACCGGTTTTTAATGACTGTTGGAATGAATCCTCAATGTCATAAATTTCAATAAGATGGATAAGGTACCGAGATAAAATGGGTAGCAGTGCATTTTCTTCTGCCATTTTCTGGGCTACTTACCAATCCTAATGTCAAACGTACAAAATCTGCAGATATTTGTGGATTTTTAGCATTTATACCTTCTCCCTGGACCATCGATCTTTCTTTAAATGCTGCTGTGAGTAAGGATTACAGGAATCAAGTAAAAGAGCTTGGTGAAAGTAGCAATAAAATTGCGGAAAGCCCTTTGGGTGTCACAGCTGAAAGGGGGTAATGCAATAATAAGACTGGAAATAGGTGTATTATGCAGAAAATCAGATATTAGCTTATTAGATTTGTGGAATACCTGCTGCACCATTTTTGTGGGCTGTGGGTTATTCTTGCTCTCGGTGTTCGGATTTAATCCCACGAGAAAGCATACTTCGAATGTATGCATTTCACTTTCCCCGTTGACATTTTCCTATTTTCGTGGAGGCCAAATCCTCTCATCAATAAGACACAGTTTGCACATAATCTTATTCCGCAGGTCAATGAAAATCAAAGTACCTCACCCCCTGCTACACGGCTTGGGAAAAATGTAGTATTGATTTTGGACTCATCATTTGTGGACGAACTTGGAGAAAATAATCTCCATGAATGAAAGCGGACATCCCTTTACCAAGCATAGCCTTCTAATCCTACGTAAAGCACAACTCCAAAAATTGGTCGCATTTCCACTCGAAACATACCTACCAATTGTTTCCTCGTGGACCTCCTTTCTCTCGCAAACGCAATTCCATAATTCCATTTCGTTGAAGTCGCTTCTGGTGACGTTTTACCGGAAGGTTAAAGTGCATATATTATATCAAATCACATCACTGGACTGAGTGTCGCTGCAGGCAAATACGACGGTGTTCACATGCGCTTATGGCACAACGACATTATATTTCTGTATTCCACACGGTTTGATCGTAATCGACAGATGCGAATTTACGAGGTCTATTCCATTGTCCTCTGGAGACAGATACTTGGACTATAACAAAAAGATATCTACGACGGGTGAAATAAAATTGATAATGGCTCGCGACTCATGTGGTTCAGATTAGAAGGAAAGAGTGTCTTGCAACGGTGTGCAACGAGGATAGTTTTATGCCTTCTGTACTTTTCCACAAGGAGAAAAGTAAGAGAGAGAAAGAGAGTTTTATGTGCTGTGGTTAGTGGTTAGTCATGCGAGAAAGGACGCATCAAAATGAATCTTCGTTTTGAGAAACAGGCCGTAAATCCGGGTGAAACGAAAGGCAGTGAAATGACACACACCGCTGGATGTGGTCGTCTTAATGGGCAAACAAAATCACAGGCGACTCTTCTCATTTTTACGCTCCAATGCCTGGTTCTGTACCTGAGCTCAATGAATACGTAATACCTCACTTCTCAAACCACAACAAGCAAATTGAGCCGGTTCATTGTTTTTGTTTTTGTCCGCACTCGGATGTTAAGTAAAAAATATTGGAGGTGGAGATTTGTTGAGAACAAAATAAACAAAGATAAAGAATGTGTCCGTCCAGTGATTTGTTACTTGTTGAAAACCAAATAAACAAAGATAAAGAATGTGTCCGTCCAGTGATTTGTTACTAATGCTGTGTAAAAGTGTGTGGAAAGTTTTAAGAAATTTTCGCTTTTACTTTTTTTTAACAAAAATCGCCGATTTTTATTGTTTTTACTCACCCCAACTACTAAATCTACAGCTACGTACATATCTTAAGCAGTCAGAAAAAAGATTTATAGCAAAAAATCTATCCATTTTTGTACATTATATACTAATGACTTCAGATTCTGAGAAAATGCCAGGGAAGATTCCATTAACTTTTCACGATTGTAATTACCGTGAAAGCTTACCAGAACACAATAATTACCATAGGACGTAGGAGTAAACGTATCTCCATCTTTGTAAATGAATACTGCTAATCAAACTACATACTTTCACCAGCCAGGGATGATTATGATAAACTGCATGTAGTAAGAACTCGCGAATCTCTGGATGACACTGGAGAGTAATTAGAAAGGCTCCCCTCCAAATAGCATAAGATCACTATCAGTTCTCCCACTCTTCTCCTTTTTACAACAGCATCTCCGACACGGATAGAAAAAGCAGAAGAGGATCGGTGGGATGAGAAAAGTTAATAAGATGAAAGCATCCGCACCCATGACATAGTAAAACAAGTTCACATCCTCCTTCAAAAAATTCCCAGGACTGCTCGCAATCGTGTCGAGTGTGTTCCATGAGAACTCTACGGCCATCACCCGTCTCCACACTTGTCTCCCAAACTCTGAAATTCCCTTTAATTTCCTTGATGACTGGTCGTAAGACAGGGGTACGAGAATAATGACAACCAGGAGGACCAGCACGATGAAATTAGAGAGATTCCAGAGTTTTGTTCGTTCCTTCAAATCCTGTTACAAAATAAGGGCGACCGTTGCGATATAATAAATTGGGAAGGAATATCATTACTGTTGATCTTACCCCAAAAAACCGGTATACATTACACAAGTGTGAAGGAAACGCAGTTTTTTTGGAAGGCGATCGATCAATATCATCGTGAAAGGAAATATATTCTTTTTTTTTCTTACCCTTGCTGACCCACAAATAAGAAACCAAGAGAATCCGAGTTGAAGTAGTGCGGCAAACACACCAGTTCCAGATGACGCTTGCATGAGAATGATGTAAGTGTCAGATTTCCCTTTCCAAAAGCGACGATGCTCGAAGAAATTCTTCCACGCTTCCGGTTTCGGGGTCGTTGTTGTTTCCTCACGATTACCGCCTTCTTCCTCGCCGTTGAGAAGTGGGTGAAGGGACTGAGGTGTTTCCGTCGTGGTTACATTCTCCGTCTTTGTGAGATTCCAACCTGGGGCCGGACTTGACGTGGTTGTCGAGTCCGATGGAGTGACATGTGAATAGTTGCTTTCATTTTGTGAGTTGGTTATCTTCAGTCCCGGTTTCAAGGGAGCTGTTGTATTGATAGAGGTGTCGGATTGATTGTGACCACCTTTAGACTCTGTTGTGGAGTAGGTGACCGATGAGATGAGAACAATCGTGGAGAGCGCTAACACTGCGACGGACAATAGCTACAACGATGCATACAAGATTATTTTGTTGAATTAATATAAATTATATATTGGTTTTCACAATGGCAAACTTATGTATGAAAATTTATGTACCGCTGCGATGAACGCGGTCGTCTTTATGAAACAACCGTTGCAACAAACCATCTTTCCGAAGGTCAGCACTTTGCGATGCACAGTCACATGGGCAATAATTAAGAGCTCAGTTCTTCACAAACTCTGTTGAAAGAGTGTGACTAATTGTTTTATATTCAGTCATCCAAGAATTTGCAAACTTTGAGCAAAGTTCAAATTTTTTCTATGATTGCGTAAATACCAGACCGCAAGCAACACTGCGCTCTAATTCCAAGTAAACTACAACTATTTCGAGTACAAACAACCATATTCATTACCAAGCATAGACGTGTGAATTATGAAATCATGATGTTTTCAAAGTGTGCATAACAGTATACATTCGTCACCTCTCGTTTACGCTGATTGAGTCATTCTCTCCTTCAGTCCACACAGTTTCTGTCCAAACCACGGCTAGAGCCGTCGGTTTCGAGCATGACTTACTAATCCGGCTTCACAGCAAAAATCACGTAAAGTATCACATCATTTATGGGTGCACAATAATACAAAGCTTCATGCATCACTCGCATGTGACACGATCATTACTCCAAACCAAATGCAAGCTTTACTCATTACTTCCTCACCACTTACATCCGGTCTCGATTATAGTTTCAGTCAAAATGATAGACAAATACACGCAAGATCGTGTGGAGCCGTTATACCGCATTATACTGGCTAAACTACAGTGCATGGTAATTATACGGCTAAATATAATTTGGGTGCACTCATCTGAGTCACAATATAACGAGCTGGATGGAGTGAAATAATTACTGAGCCCTAGTCCAGTTGTATCTACACCGTTTTATGCTTAGCTCACGGTTCACTCCGAATCTTCTCTGCTTTTTAAGTGGTGCTTCAGAAAAGCGAAAGGACTTTGTAAGCCCTAGCAGCCTACAGCGATACCAGTGATGCAGACTTGCATATCCGTGCATATCCTGCTTCCTTGTATCTATTGCTACATAAATGAAAGGAGAGCTGTGTATTACTATCAGCTAAGAAAGCATTAATTGTAGCCTTCAACTTGGGTTACAAATTATCTCCGCTAAACGCTCGTTGAACAGTGGAGTTGCGCTAATCTTTTTACCACTTCTACATGTGCACGCGAGATACAAGGTAATACGCAAGGAACGATACGATACGATTGCTCAAATTATCTCCGCTAAACGCTCGTTGAACAGTGGAGTTGCGCTAATCTTTTTACCACTTCTACATGTGCACGCGAGATACAAGGTAATACGCAAGGGATTGCATAGGAAGGCCAGGCAGGATGGGAGAGGGAAGTTAATTCGGTGTAACTGTCACAAAATATCAGATTGGGAAAAGATGACTTGTGGTTTTTTCCTCCCTACGATGTAGTATATACAAGCAGGCAGTATCATGTGAACTTTCACCTTTCAGTTTTCAGTTCCCGTCTGTGGACTACACTCATCCGACAATTAATTGAACAAGTTACTCAATAACTCACCAGGCTCTAGCTGGGTCTAGCGGTAGTGGTCACGTCATGGATAATGTAGCAGTTCATAGGAATGCATTCAGAATATTTTCATTGCTTTTCCTGTCTGATGTTGGCTTGCGTTATTTTTTGGTTAGATAGAATTTACTACTGAAGTTTTCTCACGAGACTGCTGGGAGCTAGGAGAGGGATGCCACTGATGCGAGGAAAAATGAATCCAATCCAGCAGCAGTAGTGGTGTTGGCTAATAATCTTTGTGGTGTTGGATGAATAATTTCGCAAGTTACACATTTCTTGGTTCATCGTTATTTTCTAGGCTGTACAGGCTAGAATGACCTACATGTTACAAGTGCATAAATAAACCAATAAGCCTGTTTGGAGATATTTATATTAAACACAAAATGTAATTAACAGGTTTTATAGCCATCGAGAGAACATGCGTGCTTGGCTGTTGGTATTTTATGCTTTATGTGTGGTAATGGAAAGCCATCCAAAGCTTGAAATCTGTTGGGAATGTGAGATAAATTACAGAAATATGACTATGTATTTACTGGATTTTCATGCGCTACAAAAAATATGACTATAGTGAATGGCACATTATACAATTGGTTCTTTTCCTGTACACGTATTAACGTTCATTGTATTTCACTACTGGACAAGATTCACATCTTACCAATATAAATTATAAAAAATTCTATTTACCTACACTATGAAAGACGTTAGAAAGAAATCGATATGAAGTTTGAAAGAAATATCAACCCACATTTTTATAACCTATGACATTTCTCATCGTTCATTACACAGTACTTGTTCAGTAAACAACATGACACTTGCATCGCTTTCACCCTTCAGTAAACTTTTATCGATTCAATGATGATCATAATCGTGTTACTCAACACCCACTCTGCTGCA
>JAHZMW010001081.1:0-19595 GCA_027743745.1 Alloscopus bannaensis | reverse complement strand
TGAATTCATTATTTAGATTAAAGGCTTGTATGATTCAAGCGGCAACATTTTCGGCTTTTTCTCCCTATCTGGAAATGGGGAATTTGAGGTGATTGCAACTGATCATCTTCTTAGTTCGGAAGCCACTCTTAAGGTTGGTGAATATTCTATGTTAAAAAACAACACACTTATTTACGTGACTAATATTAATGTGCGGATGCCCTGCCTTTGGGTTGTAGGTTGTAAATGATACTTTCTTCATCGAAAATTTTAATTCGTCATTCAACACCGGTCGTGTAAAAGCCAGTTTTGTTGACAACTATGGAAAAGGTACATACACTAGACAACATATACTTACTAGATGTTGTAGTAAAACTTCACGTATGAAAAACGTCGCCTTATAAAAAACTCTTTGTTCATATTCATTCTCCTTACAGGAGAATTCGCTGGACTCTTGAGCGAAATGCTGAGTGCAATGGGAAATCAAGTCTTCAACAACCGTCTCAAGCCAGTCATCACCGCTGCTATGAATGAGTTCACAAAGGTATGGTAGTCATTAGCCTGTCATTATACTTGAAAAGCTATTTTCAGCAGGAGACAAAATTATGCAACCAAGATGAGTTTCTACTTTTCTTTACAAAAACTGCTTCAAACTGCATTTTTGATTGTCTCTTCGCACAGGATTGGTTGAACGGCGCATTTGGAGCAGTAACCACGAATGACTTTTTCGTCCCCGATTCTCAGGCACAAGCCAGAGTCATGTCCGAAGCTGTTAGTGCAGTGGAGAACTAACTCACAAAGTTCATGTAGTCCTGTACAGCCGTCGCCATTTTTAAACACAGCGTTCGCAACATGACACTTGTGGAAAACTGTCATCATTCAAGGATTTATTTGCGAATAACACTTTTCAACAAATGTGCTCAAAATATATAAATACTCATAGAAATCGGAGCCTGTCACATACATGTTACACAGCCAGTTTAGTTTCTGCAGCAGAGCTGATTACAAATAATAATTTCGATAACATTTCAGGTTGAAATGGAAAGGGATTTTGATACTACACTGTCAAAACTTGTGTGCTTTTTGTGGTCAGTTAATTTATGCATGTACAAATTGCATTCTTTAGAGCCATATTACGAGTTGTATGTACATGTAAAAGTCGTGTTAATTAGTGCTCTATGCAAACTTGAAGTAATAGAAATAAAAAAAGTACGTCAACGGATTTAAATATTCCGAGTGGTACGCTATTTTACATTGGAACTACATCCAACTTAATGATGGCTTTGCCTCTCTCGTTCATTGTTCCACATATCCCATAATCCCCATTGTCAATCCATAAGCGTATCGATCCATTAGCCTAAAAGGATAATTATCACTGTAATTTTTCCAGCTCCTGACTTACGGATGGTTTATTAATAGTTTAGAAAGTAGTGCATTGTAATGGCATTTTGGCGGACGGAACAAGAAAACGCTGGTTAAGGTAGGCACTCACGGGACACATTTTGCGGTCAGGTCTCCCATAGAATGTCTCATCGTTGTACATTCTGTTGAAAAGGGAACTGCCAACGAGACCCGCGTTGACACTGCTATCGTCGAGGAAGGCCAGGCCAAAGTAGTTCCGTTCCGCGAGTTGATTGTATGGCACAGAGAACATCACAGCAAATCTTAGAGGAGAGTCACCTACTTGGTATGTCATCACTCCTTTGACACCCAGAGGTGCATCCCTATTTCATAAACATGATATAAATATTTCTATTCTTCTCCTCCAAGTCAATTTTGGAATATCATCCAGTCTTTTTAAGTCAATTGGAGTACCTCTTCTTCGAAAAGGAGCAAGCCTCCCTGGTTTTAGGCTGTATGACAGGTTGAGGGTTGTAGTACGGAACACCCAAGAAGTTGTAAAAGGAAGGATCCGTCAAAGGCACATTCAAGTGGTTTGCTATGTGTAAAATTGTAACAATTTTTTAAAATGCTTCGTAAATGCTTTCCTGGTAGATATTCTCTTCCAAGAAGCTTACAAATCTGAACGCTGCAGGTGCGATTACTCCGAATTCCATTTGACAAAAGTTCCACGGATTTTCCGTTGAGGGAAACCCCAGGATAGGTAGACACCAACACGCTTGACATTTTGAGATCCACGGATTTCCAACAAGGCAGCAACAGTGGAAATGGCTTCTTTTCAAATGATTCGTCAGCACAAAGCACAGCACATCACATCAGCACTGCCGTAAAGGTGATGAACCAACAAAATGCAGACAGTGATGATGTCTCCTTCCCTTCCCCGTCTCAGCGGATTCGTTGACTGATCTTTGAAAATGTTTCACACGTAGGATTTGTATGGAATAAAAATAGTGACATTAGCACAACTGCGCATTTCACATATAATGTACTTTCGAGAAGGTACTCTGTATCTGTGGTGGAGCCCACTGCTCGTCTATATAGTTCAAGATTTTACCACTTTCAACCAACAGCTTTATTATTTCAACGACGGGCCAAAGTACAAGAACGTTATTGCTCTGATTACGTACACCTTTAAAACATCCTTTTCGCAGCTCGAGGAGGTGCTAATTAGTCATGCAAAATGACAAATTAATGCAGCAAATTACTCAAAGAATTTGAGAGCTAATTAGCTACACAAGGCGATCAGACGGTATCATGTTATGCGATGAATTCGTCACACACCCCTCCTCCAAATTTTTGAATTTGTAATTAGGGTGCACCACGTACTCGAAACATGACACTCCCCTCTCTACACTTTCAGAGCTGACTTTTGATTATACACTATTAAGAGCCGTCATGCTAAAGGTGACATTACGCATGCACCCGTTCGCATTCCATTATTCTCAAAACCACCCGCAGCTAAAAGTATGTAAGAATACTACATGACGATACACACTTCGGAGTAAATACGATATATGCCTTTCGGACATCAATGGCCTACCTATAATAGGTAGATTGCTTAAAAAGTACGTGACGATTTAAGGCGTGAAAAGTGATTGAGTCTGTATAATGCAAAGATAATGAAGCTAATAGGAAAAAGGATATTTGAACTGCTGATCTCCGAAATCAAAACAGAGAAAAGGTGAGTTGAACAAACAGCTTTGAAAACTCTGAAACATAGGTTAACATCGCAACACCTTGGCTCATGGAAAATGGAGCATCATAATACTGAGATCACGCCAGTCTTTCCGAAAGTCAAGCTTGAAGTCCAATGTTCTGTCGAGCAATCCTGATTTCACACTCATGCTCTCATTCACTTCTGGACGTAGTTATTAGCTATGAATAGTTTTGCATCTATTTGGCTACATTTGATGGAAACGTGCTGATTGAGAGATTTCTTATGATGTGCTCCGATGCAAAAGTTAAATATCTTTACACTTTAATTCACCATCACAGCTATCACGTGAGCAGTTTTTGTAGTTAACACTAAGACACGCTGTCTACACTTGCAAAGAATGAGGTATCAATCAATATATATTGATATATTATATAATATGGTTGATCGAGCATAATCAAAGCACAAGCAAATTGAAACGGTGGAACACACCTGAAAAGATCTCTTTCAAAGGAAATCAGTCGAGCTGCAGTGATGCAACCCTCGTGCTAATGTGATTTGTCACAAGTGCACCTGAAACTCAATTAAATCAGGATAATACATGAATCTGAACAGGGACATTATCTGAGCTGATAAATAAGATGCATGTGACCTCGAAATAGATAATTTGAGATCATGTGGCTTTCGATATTTGTAATAATACCTATTAAACAATAGAAGTTGACCCGTATCAGCAATTATGTAGACACAGATGCAACATAGAACTATGGAGCTATAATCAGCACTTGAACTTCAAACTTGTGTTGGTCACTTTTTATTAGTAGACTTGCATACAGACCCAAGAATGGTTCAAGTTGAAGGGTAATTTTTTCGAGGATTTGTCGGCGTGGTGTGGTGTGTCGAGCAGGGAAATGACTAAACTGAGAGGTGCAGAAACACTGATAAACTCATTGGCTGTACGCGTACGTTACATGAATACTTTGAAAATTTTTGTTGAACAGTATAAACATTGGCATACACTATTGAAAGGATGTGGTAAAATGATATTTCATGTGCATGGATGTATGCACGCATGCAGCCACAATACTTAAGTGACCAACGATCATCTTTCTGTTACGCTTTACTTCTTACGTTGTCACCCAAGGTAGATTTTTTAAAAGATAAGTTTACAACCACACGTTTGTGATTGTTTGTACAAATTGGAGACGGTAGACGACCACCATGATGCATGATCTATAACGTTTGTGTATGATGGCAATTTGTATTTGTCTTGCAAATATTTTCTGCCCCAAGGTCATGGTCAATGTAAATTTATTTTGTCGAGTGAAATTTCTAGTTTTTCTTCTGTAATCCGTATAACTTTATTAGCAAAGGCGACATAAGCGGATAAAAAACGGCACGCCATAAAAGTAGAGCCTATAACGTGTCAGGGATAAGACATGATAACATTGCTTTACAGTGACTCCTGTCATTACGACCACTATCGACAGTATCGACTCACATATGTCACTCGCGATTTCGTTGGAAAGTGGCCAGACAAGGAATTCACAGTTTGAGATTGTCCTCTCTCTCTCTCTTTCACACTTGTTCTCGCTATAAATTGATGCACTGCTAGTAGTCGCATCGATGTCGTTGTATGCTGTGGGAGACCGAACGCCCATGATGTAAACGACCTCTGATTTTATGTGACAAAAAAGGATGATTTGCTTAAAAAGAATCTGCCATTGCTGCTTGTAGGTTCGCTTCAATATATCATGGAGTTTGAAGGGAATACATGACTCAATAACAACCAATCCCAGAAACAATACATGTTCTTTTAATACTGGTTATGTATGCTTAGGAGGGATACAAAAGGACAGCTAAAAAGTTTAAATGATTGTAGAATGTTTGGCTTAAGCACACAGATGGATCACCTCACAATGTCTGTATTTGCTGGTCATGAAATGTCAGCGTCAACTTTACTACTCCTCGAGTCTGATCAACTGGCGCTCTTTAAAGCGAAGTTCAAGATCCGGAATGGGCCGTGCACCAAGGTTTGGGTCGAGTTTCAGAGGAACTGGAGTAGTTGCACATGGCTCCACCGAGAAGTGGTACACTAGGTAGGCGAGTGCCACTTTCGCCTCCATCAGGGCAAATCTCATACCAATGCCTGTAACACGGAGCGGAGTGACATGTAATGTACAAGTACCACACATTTTCTTCTTGCAACTGATGACGCAAGCAAAGAAATACAATTAAGTTTGAGTAAATCAAAGAAAATCCCTGCCCCCAATCGTTTTAAAAGCATGCAATCTATTTCGTTCTTAGCTTACAATTCTCTTATATAATAAGAGTATATACAAAATAGAAATACAAATTCGGATGCTTTTATAATTGTTTGATACACCACGAAACACACCTTAGGTTCAGGGTAAAACTCAGGATCATGGTGGATTCCGAGAACAGACACGCCAACCAAGGAATCCTTGTCCAGGGTGATGTTAGTATTAGGAACGGTGTACGGTTTCGTGCACCGTCTTTCAACTCTGGTTCCAGGTGGATACATTCTGAGGATTTCTAAAGGAAAAATCCGTATACACATAATGCATATTATACATATNGGTTCCAGGTGGATACATTCTGAGGATTTCTAAAGGAAAAATCCGTATACACATAATGCATATTATACATATCTTTATACGTATATAATAACCAGACAAAAAGTGTACTGCAAATATTTTGTCAGCGAGCAAAAAAATATGAGTTCACGTGATTAATACCTGATACAAACTTCTCCATGTACTCCATATGAACAATCTCGTCGTACGTCACCTTCCCATTGTTTGCCTGCATGACTTTATTTACCTCCTTGTGCAACTTGTCCTGTATGTCTTGGTTGAGGGCCAAGAGGTAGAAGGCAAAGCAAAGCAAAGTCCCTGTCGTGTCCAGTCCAGCCAAGAAGAAGAGCAAACTTTGCGCAACGATTATGTCGTCAGTGAGGTTGGTCTTGGGTTTGCCGGATGTCTCTCCAGGTTGACTGAGCTGAGCATCTTTTTCGAAAGCTTCCAACTCAGAGTCGTCCGTTTTGAGTTCGCCCTTCCTAGCCTCAATGAGAAGTTGCAAGAAATCTTCTCTTTTCTCTACGGCGCTATCGCGGTTCTTCAGGGCCTTCCGCAAAATTTGCTCGAAAAAATCCATCTACTCATTGTCGGTGAATCGCACGCCAAGCTTACTCAAAAAGGGCATAATCATAAGCAATATGATGCGGATTAACTTGAGCATGGAGAAGTCGGAGGAACGCTTCGACATTTTATAAAATATGGAATTGGGATCCTTTAAAGAATTTGTTGACATTCCAAACGCTGTCGATCCGATCACGTCCACCAGATAGCGGCTAATGGCTTCCTTCACGACGATGTCTCTGGATTTTGGTGCTCCCACAGGCTTCGTCTTTACAAAGTCTACCAACTGCTCAGAGCACTCATTGAAGTGCTCAAACATCCGGCGAATTTTTCCTAAAGCAAATTTGTTTTATATGGAATGGCGAGCTAAATATTGTATGCAAATGAATTATTATTACATTACACATGACCTGCTACCTGTAGTAAATGTTGGGCTGACCAAAGAACGAACGTTCTTCCATTCCTGACCTTTGAAAGCACAATATTTATGTATGTTTGGTCATTTTGAGACTTTCTTACTTATGTAGCTCCAGCGCCCTTACAGGGACACAAAGTGACATTTATGGATTTTGCAGTCAGAATAATACAATTCCTCGAAAGCCAATTTACAAAACCCATTTTTACTTTAAAAAATCTGTCATTAACTGATGAGATAAGTCGCAGAAACCGAGTTTGCAGAAGTTTTCATCACAAACAGTGCGTTAAATTTTGCAACTGCGTAGAATAGTGATTCAAACGGTGTTTTCGAAGCTACTTAGGTAGGGCTCAAAATGATCAAACACGACTTGCGACCTTCTAGCGAAGTTAACATGAGATTTAAAATAGGCTCGCTCTCCAACTTCATCTTTCTTCGATCCACAAAATGATCAAAATCCTTTACAAGAATTTGCCTGCAATTACAAAAAAGAGAAGTACGTTAACAGGACATAAAGCATAGCTTTATCTGTCTTGCCATGACCTGAAAGTTGACTTTGCTCAAAAATGGAATGATCCTTTATGTAGTTTCGTAACGAGGTATTCCGATATTCTGATATATATATAATTGAAGTCGTGTCATCTTTGTGTTCATTTTGTGCTAGTGCTTGTGAGATCACCCACCTTGTTCAGAGTTAATTTCATGTAAGCTGCATCCGGTACAAAATCTGGTAGTGCTATATACATTCACTATACCTACACCTACAGTTCTAAATTTTCAGTCTAACCTCAAATGACCATGCGGAAAACATGGTCAAACAGTCCTGTGTAAAAGTATGGTTATCTTACCTCACAAGATCTGGGTCCTTGACAAGCAACGACGGTACTCCGAAATCAACCACTCCCCCGAACCGATCCGCCCGGATTTGTTCATAGTATTCCAGGTCGAAGTCAATAACATTTTTCTTTCTTAATATGACATACAATATGCCTATTAGGCCTCCCTGTTTGGGGCGAAGAGACTTGACTCCTCGCTCGACCCAGTAGTCCTTGTTTCTGTTAATGTATTGGTAGCCTGCAAATAGTAGGAGGACAACTCCCCCCAAAATTAGTCCCAGTATCAACATTTCGTCGCACAATTTACTGCAGCCTTGGATGGACCCGGTCCTAACTCAACGGGAGACGACGAAGAATAGGTAAATCAATTGCAGACTGTCACCTTGGACCTGAACTTGTAATTTGCAGCTTAAAATATTGAGAGGACAGTGCTGTAGCTGCCCAACTCTTTCTGGATAATCAGTAATATACCGATAGTTACATGAGCCACTCAGGTAAACTCCTGATACGTTGTTTCAACACATTATTGCAATGACAAAAACATTAGCTTTTAGGCACGTATCACCAATAATTTCTCTTCAATGTCAACGACAAAACAAGATAATATAAAAATTTGCAGTGATTGAAAAACATTCAAGTATTCAACTCTGTAGCAATGTTACTAGCTGGAGAGTGAAGTTCAAACAAAAGTAAGTATTGTACCCAGTAAAATATTATGCGTATACTTCAAGGTTACAGGAGCAAAAAATGACCATGCTCCAGAGCTGTACGAAGCAGAGTGTCGCCTATGAAGCTTCGTATCTCCATGTAAGCTCGAGCAAAACGTCAGAATCCAACTCAAATGAATACATAACCCTCGTTCATCCACTGATGCTTTCGGGAATAATTACCATTATTAGTCTTTCGCAAAAGGATAGCACAAAGCAGATATGCGAACCCCAATGTACTAGAATCATACTTTTCATACAATCATTGGATGCATACAAACAAGTCTAAAAACGTTTTCAAAGCGTCAAATTACTTACTGCAATGCATAAATCTGTGCGTAAGCGTACACAGTAATGTAATACCATGTGGTCAAGTGATCATATACGGATTTTACCCCATATAAAGCTTTGCCAGAATGTATATCACAACGTCATAAGACCACCAACCTTTCAAAAGCGTAACATTTTAAAAATACGGATTCACTTATGGTAATCAAATATCAGAATGCATTGCCGCTTGCTTGCTTATTGTAGAAGTTCTGATTTAGAAAATAAAATAATGAATGAGTAACTTTAACTCAGCCCGTGATGGTTTGATGAATTACTGGCAATATGCAGGAAACGTGATAACATAATACATACGTTGGAAACATGAACTGAGAGAAAAACCAAACAAGCTGTGGTCGCATCCCCACAAATGCCGTAGAAAGTAATTATAGTGAAACATGAATACTCATGCAAATAATGTCGATTTATTATTATGATCACATTAAGTTTAGAATCATCGCATGTTTGATGAATTATATGCAATAAACAATGGACTCGTATAAATAACTTTACGAGTTGGTTGGTCCAACCACACCACGTAATGAGTGATTGATATCACATTCAATATGTATAATGCTCTACATTCTCCATACAGCTGCGAGCGATTTAGACATAAATAATCCAGAAAAATTTTATGCACCAAGGCAGAGTAATGTGTGTTTGGAAAGCGCCTTCTTTGTTTATCAACAACAACAACACTGCATTTGTCAAAATTGAGAGTTCAATATTTCTCTTAGATTATAAGCATTTCGGAAAGTAGACATCGTGCCTCTTCCATATTTGGGTACAATAGGAACAGTGTGCAGAAAGGTAAGAAAGGTTTTGAGTAATGAGATCATTTTCTTGGTCGAAATCGAATCTTCATCATTCTGACAGGTCTCAATAACTGGGAGAAATTGTCGTACTCCATGGGTATCGGCGTGGCTGCTGCCGGCTCTATAATGAAATTATGGACGAGATGAGCTATTGCCGCTTTTGCCTCCGCTACAGCGAACCTCGCAGCGATACCTATAAATCATAATGACAAAAAGTTTATATAAATAACGATGTTAACAGAGCATTGCTGCAATAGGTGCAGGAAATCGCAGAGACTGTGTGGCAGAAAAATCAAACACATCCTCTTCCTAAACCTAAACTAATGCACAGATAAAGGCAAGCGGGTTTTTTCCACAATCTGAAACCGTGTCTCTGTTGTTGTAGCATAGCAGATCAGGTAATACCATATTTTTTTGCGTGTATGTGTTTTTGGAAGAAGAAACGGTGGAAAAAGATAAATAGCAGCATCAAAAGATGTACTCCCACCCTTCTGACACACAGGGACGGAGGAAAGTGTATCTTTTCTCTTTTTTCCACTCACAGTTTCGTGGCCCATAGCCAAATGGGATGTACGAGTATGGATGAATTTTCCTCTTCGCCGGAGAAAGCCAGCGTTCTGGAGTGAAATGTGGGGCATCAGGAAAATGCTTTTCATCGTGGTGGAAAGCTATTACGGGAATAACAACGAGAACTTCCTTGGGCAGCCTCAGTTTGATATCGAGATCGACGACTTGGTATTCTTCTTTGGTGCATCGTCGTTCCAAGCGTGCAGCCGGAGGATACATCCTCAGCGTTTCTACACATAGTAAAATACATTCTTATCCTTTTCTGTTTTATTGGGCCACATAAGAAATTGCATTAACACAATTAGAAATCATTGATGAGATTCCTGATAGAGAAAGTGGATTGATTCCTTTCTCCTCTGTTTCCACTCTTTCTCTCTCTCAAAGAGCTGACATCAAACGCAATAACATGTGTAATAAAGTATAATGTAATATTGTATTGACCAAGGAGGTTGCGTAAGTTGGCTCATGCCACACATACCATTTACAAACATGTCCAAGTATTGCATGGAATTCACAGAGTCGTGGTCCAGCTCCCCTGTCTCCGACAATACATCTTTCAACCTCCTCCCAAAGTCTTTCTTGACAGTCTGGATGAACTGCTAAGGCGTATGACGCAAAAGCCAGGAGAGAAACTGTAGCCTCCAATCCGGCCAGCAGACTTTGGGCAAGGATCAATTCATCCGTTAAATACACTTTTCGTGCTGTTCCAAGGGAATCGTTCACAGAAGGAGTTGGCTTGACAGTGCCACTGTCATCATCATCATGATCAAACTGCGCTTCACTTTCAAATGAATCCACTTCCAGCTCAGGTTCGTCAATTTTCATTTCTTTGTCTCTGGTGTGCCGGCGAAGGAGTTGGAGCAAGTCTTGTCTCCCCAACTCCGTACTCCTGTTGTGTCCTTTCTCATTATTCTCCCTGTGATTGATGGCTTGCTCGACAATGTTTTTGAAAAAATGCGTTGACTTCTGCTCAATAAATGAGATTGGGAAGAGGGGTTCAAGCGAGGCAGGGAGTAATGTCTGGAAAACTTTAGCGAGTCTCCAAGGACTCGAGGAGTGGCGGCACATTTTCCCGTATTTGTAAAATCCACTCTTCTCCAGCAGAGAACTACTGTCGACGACTCCAAAGCACGACGTGGAGATAACGTCCATTGTGTAGCGTTCAAAACATTCGCTAATATTGATTCCATCCGCACGGCTCTCCTCTGTCGCGGACTCACTCCGAATGAACTCCACGAGCTGAGCGGCACACGAATTGAAATGCCGGAAGAAATTGGCAGGTGTAAAAAGTGAGGTGGCCACGTTCCTTATACGAGTGTCGCTGCACAATTTATTGCTGCAAAGTAGTCGTTCGTGGATGCTCAGCTCTGATGGATTATCAAAGTGATCGGACACCAAAATTTTTCTCGCCAGATCAAGATCTTTGACCAAAAGCACAGGTCTTCCAAACTCCATTAGGCCACCATACTTGGCCTCTCCCAGTGCGGCGTACACAGCTTTATCACGATTATGGTGTCGTTTACTACTACCACGCAGTAGATCTAAAAGGGAAGAGCCTTCCGATTCCTTCACGAGGGGCACCCCATGGTCAGGCCAAAAATTGTCATTTCCATTTAAATACAGTTTCACCAAAACCGTCACAACGATGCCGAGGGTTGCTGCCACCATAAATTTTGTGAGAAACGCCACATTGGGACTGATTAGCTCCTCTTCAATGTATGACTCCAGCCTTTCGAAGTCGGACATGTAGAGTTGGGATGTGGAAAATAGAAATTCCGACATTTTGAGAAGTACACTGTATTTCTTGCCATTCACAGTTCAACTGTCTGAACGTTGTAACTTTATAACAAACACTGCAATAATTATCAACATAGATAGACGCGTGGTAATTTCGTCACTTTTTATATCTCCCCATCGTATGAATGCACACATGCTGTGCGGGCATGTGACTTTTTATGAATAATTACAACAAGCGTTGTACTATACAACAACTCTGTCATTCAATCTAGAAACACAAATGATCCTCGTGGTCATATACATACATGGATGTAATATAAATTGCGTGATTGGCCAACAACACGTTGTATATAATACTTTGTAAATAATGCTGGGGATCCCATCGCAAGTAATATGTGGAGATAACAGTGATAAGAAATGCTGACAGAACACAGACCACAATGTTCTCTTCATAATGTGCTATCGTCATATTTGTTTGCCCTTCGCTTCCTTCAATTTGACTCTTTCTCTCTCTCGTTCTGTCGCCTTGCAAATTACTTGCTTTAATGATTACTGTCATTGCTGAAAAGAATAGCTGAGGCAAGCATCAGGCGTGTGCACGATGTGCAGTTACTACAAACATTAGACACGTGAAGAGCCCGGCTAGTGTCTATATCTCTTATAAGCTCATTTGTATAATACAATCGTCTATCTTTGAGAATCTGATGTCAGCAATACTTGAAAGGAACACAGACAACTACCATGTTCGACATTAGAGCTTTGTCCTCACATGAGCACGTAGGTAAATATATCTAATGCATTTTCATTGTTGGTAGCGTGCATCAGTTTCGGTTAGCTTTGCCCAAAGTACGTTGAGCTTTTGGGGTAGTAAATTTTGAGGAAGGAAATGGTTTAATGCGATTCTCCTCGTTGGCATGATTGTTTTTGTAGACATTTTTGTGAATGCTAAATATTGTGAGAGTTAACCCTGAGCATACGTACACATGTACACTTATAGATCTATGCTTACTTGTATGCATGTCACTTTTTCAAGTCTTGATGTACCTGATGCTGCGCAAATGACATCTTTCTTAACTTTTTTTAAAAGAAACACCATATTCTTGTTCGTCAACTTTCGATGCTCTTTCTGTAACTCTTTGTACGCATTATGATTGCATAACTGTCAAATATACTCCAACATATTATTCCCGTATGCCAATTGTTTTCGAGGGGATTTGACTTTGTCGTTTTATGTATGAGGTTGACCGAATTACAAAGCGTGAATCAGACAAATCTGACAATAATGAACAAAGTGCAAGCAGCATTAAAAGTGGGCTAGATTAATGCATCTATTCAACTCAAAATACTCCGCTTCCTGATTCAAATTCATTCTCTGATTAAACTGCTGTCTTGACCTGTCACTCGTGCCAAAAAGAATGATTAATTATTGACAATGATTTAAATGTAGAACTGATTTTAACAGGACAACGTTTTATTACAACCATGCATTGAGCATGTACAAGTAAATTGTGGAAAGTACAGTTTTTGCATTCAATTTCCAACACAAATTTATACTCTCTTATATATATCGAAAACTAATTTATACTTATTACTTTTACAATAAGCACATATTTTTTTAAATGAATTTTGACTTACACTGTTGCTCTTAAAATTAAAAGTGACTGAAGTATTCCTCCGCTGAAGAAACAAAGATCTGCACATTTGAACTCGTATAAAAATATAAATGCAGAGAAGTAGTTGGAGTGTATTCCTTTGTAACATTTGCTCTTAGTAAACTGCCAAATGTTGCTGTAACATTTGAACAAAAATGTCGCATCTTTGTCATAATACTTACTAATTTATAATTAGTCATTTGCATTATATTTATATATTATGAAGAGGAAAATGATCAACAAGTATTTAAAAACAAGAGTAGACAATCACATTGATAACATTCGTTGAGTCTCTACAAAGTAAGCAATCCCGTACTCTACCTTGTGTTCATCACGCTGTCGTCGATGAGAGGATTTACCGTGATTTGTAAGTATCTCTGGGTGTGTGCACATAAATTCGACTTTCTCTAAACTCTGAGCTCCTCATCTGACGTGACAACATCAACACTTAACTGGAGCGGACCCTGATGACTGGTTGGAATGTTCAATGGCATATTATGAGGGAGTGTGGAAAAATTATTGGAGGATCTCGGAGGTGGCATTGGCTTGATGCCTACATAACTCCCACCAACGGACCCATTACATCGAGGTAAAGTGGCAACAGCGAGCGTTTGCGGCATCATTACCTCCGTGTTGCTGCTACTCACGTTAATGGACGACGACTGGGACGATGATGGGGGTGATAGGAGAATCCCTCTTGAGCTCAGGTCAACTGAAGCGAGATGACATTGATGCGCTTGCTGTTGCTGCTGCTGATGTTGCTGGAAAAGTTGTGGCTGATGTGTTTGTTGTGGGTAATCTCTCAAGTTCTGAGTCGATTTTGAAAGTGACAAGCGACTCAGGGAGTGAGTGTGCTGTTGTTGGTGAAGTTGTGGATTATTTATGGGATGATGATGAAGTTGAAGATCCGTTTCAAGAGCAGCCCTCTCGCCCAGCAACTCCTGCTGCTGATGTTTGACAGTGAGCTCTAATGCCTCTAATTCCATCTGAAGTTGGGACTGCGACTGTGAAGCGTGAAGGAAGGAGCTGGCAGTTGTTGTATTTGATTTGAGAAGTTCTGGCGGCTCCCCATATTTATTACTGCCATTCGTGCCATTATTGTCTTGTTGTAGGGATTGTGTTGAAGATTTTATTGTTTTGGGCCGTCGGTCTCGGCGGAAGTACACCAGGGTAAATATAAAAATATTGAGTAAAAGGAGGGAACACCCTGGAAGAAAAAGCAGACGCACTCACATTATATGTGTGTATGTAGCATCACCAAATAAGGATTTAACGTTGCAAAACAGCTCAGAACTATGTGGCTCTCAAGCCCTTTCCTACTGTAAATGTGTGAATCTAACCCCACGCGTTCTCATCAGATAGACGTATAATATGGGGAATATAATATATAGTTTGTAGGTAAGGACTGTATGTTTGGAGTGTTCAACCAGGTAGATAAGCATGTACACAAGGACCTCTTTGTTGGGTAATCTCGCTTCGAGCGTTTATCCTCTTCGCTCTGGTTTTTATTGCATGTACACGTAATGGGTAATTCACATTATCGTAAATGTCTCCGAGTTTAAATAAAAGCTCTCTTTCTCAACACAACGCTCGGCGAGAAGAGCCAAGGACAAGATGGGAATAGAAATAAAGAAAGGAGGAAAAGACAGCAAATCCCTTTTCTTACCAATGGCAATAGTGATGGCGAGGACGGTGGAGTAGGGTGACAAGTAGAAAGAGGACAACGTGGACGACCTTTCATCGCTGGAGTTGCTGCTCTTGCCCGTTCCACCAGAGTTGGCGGAGGATGACTCTTGAATGGAGGACGACACGGGGGAATAACACGTGGTATATGTCAGTGGCGGACCACCACCGACACTAATCTCGTTATTATTTCTCCCTCTGCCACCACTATCTTCCGAGTTTGGAGACGTTTCTACGGATTCCGACGGATTTTGTGCACTTCCGTAATAACCGCTGTAGCCAAAGCTGTAGTACCCATAACCCAGTGGAAGCTCGAGCAGTTGGATGGAACTCCCAAGCCCTGTCATCAACTCTGGTGGTTCTTCTTCATCGTCTTCGGGGAAATGCTTTAGACTGGAAAATTTTAATTTAATTTTATTTCACTCTTAACTCCCATATCATCCCTGCATAGCCTACGACGATAATAAGGCATTTCCAAGACGTATGCCTTGGGATGCATCTACATACATCCTTTCACTCACTAACAAGGAACAACGAGGAAGGACTCGCTGATAAAGTCTAAATTTTGAAAAATCCCTTCCAGCACAATTGTACATTTTGTACGTGTGCCTCCCCGTCCGCGTGCCTCTCTAACATGAATGCTAATACAGTTCATAAAAAGTGAGTCGGAAATGCTGGAGTGTGCATATACGAGAGCAGAATATTATGGCTTATCTATCATGGGAATTTATATCATTAGCCTTAGTCTTGTAAAGTGGAATGATGGGAGAAAAGGTTGGAGGGACGACATGAGGACAGGCTAGACATAAACGTATTCTAAAAAAAACATTGGGGAAGTGGAGAATCGTAGAAGATGGTAATGGGATGGGAACCGTAATGATAGCAGTAGAGATGCGTGCTTAACATAAGGGTTTGGCAAAGATCGTTATAAATCCAACGGTAAGTATAAACGAATAAAAGACATACCTTCCGACGTAAAGAGAAAGATCATTGCCGCCTCTTATCCGATTATGGAATGTCGAGGCTATCTGGGCCCCGCTCCTTTGCAACTCTGGGACCAACCTGCACACAAAGTCATGAATCATGATTTTCGTCTTTTCCTTGAGATATTTACCACACTCAGTCAGAGAGAGAGAGAGAGAAAGTGAAGAGCTTTCTCTCCTCACATCAAGAGTGAGGATAGAAATGGAGGAGAAGAGTAAGGGCAAATACTCGTTTTCAAGGCAGACATGCATTCCTGGGAGCAAGTGACCGTAAAATCATACGCATGGTTACCTCAACCAAATTGCCATTTGGTGTGCCCGGTAGTGAGATCGACTTCGGATTTTGTTGAGCCCAATCTCCAGATACTTTTGATGAAGTCGATCATAGGGCTCCCAGACCGTGTTGCGGTATCTGTTCCTCTCTTTGGAAATAGGCCAAGTTGCAATTGCGTCAATCTTGGGCCCATTTGGATCTCTGATCACAGCGAAATCGCGGGGAAAGCCAAGGCGGAGAACAAAGGGGCCGACAACAGACAGAGAAAAGAAAGGCATTACACTAGAGTTCATTACGTCACCACAAGTAACAAGCACATTATTGCAGCTAGAGAGGGAGCGAGAGAGACATGTGTCATTGGACCCAACACGCCATCCATCTAGGAGGAAAACGACATGATGATGTGACCAAGATTATATATTTTTCTTACCCGGAATGAGCAAAGTTCGAAATAAAAGTTAGCCAGAGCTCAGCGAGTCCAATTTCGGATTTAGAATAATTGGATGGGAGAGGAGACGGGATAAATGGCAAGACTTGACCAGTCGCTGCTTCCACCAGAGGGTATCCAAATATGTAGTTAAGTTCCTCTCCTCCTCCGGCTGAAAGTCGCTGCAATTGTCATGTTAAAAGGATATTGCTTTACTTTAGCCACCACAAAAATATATTACTCCCTCTCCTTTCTCTTACTCACGCATTTTGGACAAAGCCAACAAGCAGAGAGAGAGAGAGAGAGTGAGAAAAACTTGTCTTGAAAAAAGGTATTTTGAGAGAGAAAGCGAGGGAAATGGCAAAGTAGAAACTCAAAAGTACTACAGTTATTCCTTCCCCTCCACCAGAACAATTACAACGTATATTCGTAAAAAACGATGCCCGTGTGGAGAAGGTATAACTGCGGAGTGCACGTCTGTGAATGTTTGGAAATGCGTAGGCGCATTAAGCTTACTTGGTAATTGTAAAGCCCGTCCCTCGTGGAATGTTCGAAGACGTAGAAGAATGACTTTTTTATCTGAGAGGAGTCCGACGCTGCTACGACAGGGGCAAGGCTAAGACAGTCAGTTACGGCGTTTATTGTCAGGTCCCTCGTTCCTACTGGATGCTGCCCAGATCTATACATTCGCAACGATCACAGTTTGAGAAGATAATGGGGAATGAGCAACTGAGCTACGGATTATTATTATACACCCGAGTTGTAAATCCGAATACACAATCATATAATCCTCTCCGACTCTCCTTCTTGCATCAATGTCCTTACGTATTGTAAAGCTAACAAGGTCTGTTCGCTGTGTGTGTGCAAAGAGTGTAAGTACACTTTGAGAGAAATTCGTTGTGTTTGCTTTAAGACGCGAGAGAAAAAGTGGATTCACAGGAGCATGAAATCATTATCTTGAATGTAGCACACCCATGCTACACACAAGGCGACACACATCGTACGTACAATTTCAGTCACTACTTCAGGACTCAGCTACAAGACTCTGCTGGGTTTTTAAAAAATCTTGTATTTCTTTCTCTCGCTTACCTCTCCCAGTCGATATACTCATTCGTAATGGTAGCTAAGATCTCGTTTCGGTGAAACCTATACGAGTTTCGGACCAGTGTGCGGAGAATAGCATCTCTTCTCACGGACTCGAATCCGAATTCCAGGTCAATCTGTAAAGAAAAGAAAAAGTGGAAGAGGGAGGGATATGTATTCCATTAAGACACGAGAACGTTTCAACATGTTTGGTTTTCCAGGAGCAAAAAGGAGAAAAAAAGCGAAGAAAAAAAACTTTGTTCAACTTGCTTTGCTCCCTGTTTTTTCCCTTCCCGTATTTACATATCTACACAAAACGGGTCGCTTTCTCCGAAAATTCGTTTTTCCCAGAGACAGAAGGGAAAAAATTAAGTGCGAAGAAAAAAGTTTGAAACGTATGGAGGACAAAAATATAAAAAACGGCAATATATAAGTATGCTCGAAAAACAGGGAACATACCTCACTAAACTCGATGAGTTTTTCGAATGATGAAATTCCAAAGAGGAGGTCGTACTTTCTTGACACTTCACGCTTCCCCATTTGATATTCTTTGGGAGACTGTTGGCAGAAAACATGTAGATTAGCCAAAGAATCAATAATGCAGTCATTCAAATGCCAAAATGAATTCGGTCAGAATATCAGAGTGCGTACAAAGTACGAAAGTGTAAAGGGAAAACGTGCAAACATGCCGACGTCAGCAGTCAGTACATTCACGCTTCGGCTGAAGAGACGAAGCCTCCTTAAAAACCACATCTCGTATTTGTAGATACTTCTAAATTGGGGCAGCCGCATGCATAACTAATTTCAATCAGGGCAGACACGTACCCGAAAGTTTGACTTAATCACAATCCCATCGATGCTCGGTCCAAAATCGACGGTGAATTTTGGCGGCTTGAATTTGGAGAACTCGCTGAAATGCTTCCCTTTCAAGCAGTCGAAAACAGGGTCTTGAGAGTTAGAACTGGACGATGAGCTTGAGCCGCCCATCCCGTGATGAGACTCCCTAGACGCTTGTGTGGTGGTGGAGGTGGTGGCGGATCCAGCTCCACCGTGGGGATACTCATTCAACGTCGTCGCATTTGGGGCTGAGCAGTTGAGGGCTTGAGCGACAGCCATGCCGGCCGTGTAAGGATCAGATATCAGTGCCCTATTAAATGCAAAAAATACGCTTCAACATGCTGAAGACTGTTGTTTCATAATTGAGGCATGAATTTTTACCCAAATTTATAAAAATTCAAAATGAAACATACCATGGGGCATATGACGAGCCTGCAATGAGGATGGATCGATGAAACAGCCCTACACAAACGGAGACAATGAGAGATGACGAATGAAAAAATTGAGTAAAAAAAGCTGAGCCAGCGATCAACACTGATCGATGGAACTGTCCTAAGGGAGCAATTTACCCTGTGAAAATGATTGTGTTAAAAACGCCATCATCTCATGTCTCGCTGAGATGACGGCATAGTGCTTTCTCTCAAGAAAAAAGAGCGTTCTTCAGAATCCCTCAATCCTTTATGTATATCAAATCACGCACTTCTGAGTGCTTCCATGCGAAAAGTGTAGTCTTTTGCTCGAGGCGCTCACATCCTTCTTTTAACACGTCGTTACTCACAATAATGTATGTCTACGTCTAGACTCAATGAGTTAATATTATGCGTACCACATGATGTGTAAATGGGACACTAAGAGTGGTATGCATGCACAATTTGTACTGGCACGAAAACCTAGATTTTATTTTTTGTTACTGAATTGTATAAAAAGAAAAAAAAATCGATGCTGTACCTGGGGCCACGGCTGGAGACGACATCAAAAAGTGAACGCACGCCGCCCCGGACTCGTATCCTAAAAAAGGAAGAAAAGTTGTTGTTTAAATGCCATTTGTTTTTCTTTT
>JAHZMW010001080.1:0-22625 GCA_027743745.1 Alloscopus bannaensis | reverse complement strand
CTCCGAACGCGGACCGCATGTTTTTCGAGCGACAAAATCGAATCTATTTCGAATGAACGCATACGAACATTTTCCGAATGCGTTCCGCAAGCTCAATGCTCATAGGGTACGCATCACATAAGTTATTATTAAATATTGGGGACTCTATATTCTATTTAACAGTACTAGGAGTAAATCAGGGTCAGAGAGTAGCGCAACTTATTCACCATAATCGTTGGTTGAAGACATACCTCGTCTCAGGAAGATTTGGCATAGCCACTGACACGTTTTTTCATACCGGAATTGTAATGGAAAAAGCCACTTATAAAGGGATCCATAGATATTTATTTGAGACATTTTTAGCATCGACCCAGTCATCCCACCAAAGATTGGCATTTGCGTAAGTAACGCTATAAAACACAATTACGTCACGAATTTCAAGGACCGTCACAGTTTAATCGTACCATGTGTATATGTGCACGTTGTGTTTACAGATCGGCAGGTGTTCCACTGGATAGCGAGCGCGCATATGAACTAGCTAGCCAGGGTTTAGTCCGTCCTGCCGAAGCTACAACAACCACAGTGTATTCAATGAAATGTGTGGACTTCAGGCCACCAGATTTTACTATAGGTAAGTAGTATGTGAACATTTTATAATATGCAGGCAGAGGTCTGCTACAATAATTGAACAAAATACAAAAATTCTATTTTAATATCTTTTCAGAAATAAAATCGATCAATGAAGACGAAGAGTACCTTATGCGACTCATTCACGAATTAGGTTTGAAATTACACAGTGTAGCAGTATGTACAAAAATTCACTGCACCAACTTGGGACCCTTTAGTTTGGATGACGCTCTCCTGTTTAAACACTGGGACGTGCAAAATGTTATCGACAATATGAAAAATGTAGAGAAAATTGTACAGAAATTCAATCTGTACGAAGCTGATCCCTGGGTGAATGCTTCACACTGATCTAGAATAGGCACAGTGTTGCAAATTATTCTTTATATCGAGACTGAAGGCGTAGTTACGAACGATAATAGTTAGTTTTATTTCCACTCTATACGTTCTAGAGTATTTGCAATAAATGAAATCGAATAGCTGCAGAAATAGCATAGTTTATGACATCCTTGCTAAATCAACTAACTTGTTTAATCTTTAAGAATACTTCGAATGACAGGACAATTTGTACAATACTATTACGTAGTACAACTCAATTACATATCCAGAATCCATGCACTTTGATCTGCAACTAGCTTTCGACACCTATATGAACAAAGGTGTGCATAGACGAGAAACGCTTCACGAGATTTTTCTCCTAAAAAATATACATACATACAAACTTCTCCATGAAAATCCTTTCCGTGACCACAAGATACATGCACTTCTATTCTATTGTTCACTTCACTCCAAGATTCTCCATGCCGGCTCTCTTCCAGCCTTTCAACATACCATCATCGCAGCAGCCGGGTACAACACTTGGTACCAGCTCTTCAACGAAGGTCTCTGAATAACTTGACTCTCCTACATACAGTGATCTCATCTCATAATCATCATCACATAAGAGTCCATGTCCACCTTTTCCTCCCGGTCGGTTGGATTTAGATTGGAAGTTTGGAACATTTGAATTGCTATCATCCCCATACAGAAAAGGTATCCAAACATGAAGCTACAAAACTAAGCGTATAAAAACCAAGCTTCTCTACCATACTCTGTACTGCTACAACACAAAAGAAGGCAAGGCTTAATGTAGCTTCACATTTCGGCATCACGTAAAACGTAGTCTCTTTTCGCTGTGAGAACTCCGTTTACGGAGTTTCCTTCTTGTAAAGCATAACATCAGCCACTCAGCTACACTCTCGTTCGTTTCAGCATTCTCACACATTTTTCCCGACTCTCTCCTACTTCTGTCAGTCTTTTTCTCCTTCTCTCTTTAGAAATTGAAGATTACTCTTTTTAAAAACTCACTGTGATAACTGTAATTTTACACTGATACCGACGATTTCCAAAAAGGACTCTGGAAAGAAGATAAGATGGCGGACTCGGCTAAAATCAAGAAGGCTATTGGAGGTAAGTCAATAGAATACTTATTTCTATTTCTTTGGGATATAGAGAGTGATGTTGAAGTTAGTTTGAGCTGGAAATCATATTGTGTTGGTGGAGTAGGTAGTCGTCACGGCCATATTCATATTAACACATATCATCATCATCGTGTTACTTCCTTCATTTCGAGAGTATAGAGTAGTAGACGCGTTTTGTGTGGCTGAGCATCACATCATAGTCGTCATCGGCTTTTTATGAATCCTTCCTTTGCCGGTGTTTCAAGTTTGTATGTGTTAAAATTTACTGATGTCACTCGTTTAGTTGGTTTTACTAGGTAAAAGTAGTGGGAATAAGATGAATGATAGGGGACTGGAGAATTTGATGTTACTTGTTTGTATTTAACTCTGAAATTGTTGACAATGGTCAAAGTGTTATGTCATGGATAATATGGATGTATTGTTTATGCTACAGATGACAGGTAGGAGTTTTGTCACCTGTCGATGTGTGTATTTATAGATTTGTCGGCTTTTACATATTGTTGATTGTAGCATGTCGGTCATGTTATGTATCGTGGCAAAGGTTGGGCATACGATGACTCGAGTTATATAGATGAGAGAAAACGTTAATTAATGAAGAGAATCGGTATGATGAATGATTGAGGGGGATTTGATGAACTAGTTAGTTATGGATGTCGTATAATATATGTAAATATTTAGTAGTTGTTGTGTGTAGTTGTGTTATTTTTAAACTTGTGACATGAGGTCTCAAATTACGTGTTAGCTGCCAGGTTGTTAAATTGCCTTAAACACTACTTGTATTTCGACTTTTCCAGAAATTTTGGACGGGGCTGATATGAACACCATTACAGCAAAGAAAGTTCGACAGCTACTGGAAGAAAAGCTAAAAACAGATCTGACTGACAGGTTAGCCAGTTTGAATGGAGATAGTATGCGAAGTAGTAAAGTGTCATTGTTTAATTAAAACCTGTTACCTGAAGTATTCGAGACCCAATCGCTTTGTTACTTATGCTTCAAATCTACTTGCTAATTTGATTCTGGACAATTTTAGAAAGAAGGAGATCGACGGTTGGGTGATGGAAATCATGGAAGAACGACAGGATGGAGGCAGCGAAGATGAAGCTTCTGAGGAGGAAAAGAAACCTTCCAACAAGCGACGCAAGCGCGCTGATTCCGAGGTTAGTAGTACAGTACTAATGTTTGATTAAATCCGGATGGGTATTTGGTTCGCTAATTAAATTTTGTTGACTGCCTTTTAGAGTGGAGAGGATTACGTTCCAGAAAAGAAATCCAAAGGAAAGGGTAAAAAGGCAGCGGATTCTGATGCAGAATCTGATGAGGATTGGGGAAAGAGTAAGAGGAAAAGTGCATCTGCGGTAAGTGGCAGACAAATTACCGGTCTTTTCGCGCTGCAATTTTAAAATGTATTAACGAGACGCAATTATTACTTTCATAACTGGCAAACATATTTATATGACAATGTGTATATTTTCCAGGCAAAGTCCAATGGTGCTAAGAAGCGAGGCGGTACTGGTTTCACTAAGATTCTCAAGCTCAGCCCAGAATTATCCTCAGTTATGGGACAGCCGGAAATGGCCCGACACGAAGTTGTGAAAAAAATATGGAGTATCATAAAAGAAAAGAACCTCTATGACCCCAAGAACAAACAGTTCGCTATTTGCAATGATGAATTGCTTCCCGTTTTCGGTAAGATACAACAGGTTTATGTTGTAAATAAGCCTTACAAGATAAGTTTCAAACGAATATGAACTTGTGTTCTTTTAGGTGTTCGACGGTTTCGAACTTTTGGGATGATGAAACACTTAAAGAATCACTTCCTGGCGAATTGAAAGAATACTTTTATCTTTATGGCATTATACTTGAATGAAATATTCTTATTCTGTTACTATTATAAGCACAGTGTTTTACAAATCGTACAGCTAATATAGATTAAAAGAGACTTTGTGGAGGTGTAGTGTGTAGATCGATAGGAACTGGTTTATTTCTGAATTTCAAATTATTTTATCTTTATTATTAAAAATCAATTTTACAAGCTAAACTATTAAAGTATTCGTTTACCAAACTCTTTAAAACGTACAGAAGATTTTTTATTGATCAAAATAAATATATCGCATCATAATTCAGATAAATTTCTACCACTTCTTTTTGTGCTCATCCATTGAAACGCCACCAGGGCCTAGGGAGACAACCATGAGTAGCCCACCAATAACTGATAATGTCTGAAAACGAAGAAGAGAAAAATTTGTACTGGTGTTTTCGCCAATATATTCGCCACATTGCAAATTTAAACAAAGTGCATTGATGTCTACCTGAAAGAAGTCATATTTAAGAAAATCTCGCATAGGTTTGTACGAAGGTACGGACCACCATGCATTGAAATAAAAGTTTAAGATATTCAACCACAGGACTAAAATGAGTGCGCTGAGTTTGGTTTTGAATCCGATTGTCACGAGCACCATAAGTACAGAACCAACTACATTTTGAATGATCTACAAACGCGAAATGCAAAGATACTTATTAGCATGTACAATTTAAGGACGTATACATTACATACTTACATTGGTATGCACCATGTATATCAAATTTTATAAAAATATTGGCCGGTGATTGTGACAAATCTCATACCTGCATAAACGACAGCTCCATCCTTAGCAGAGTCACAAACATAAAGACCAGCAGTACACGACCGGTAAGCTGCAAATATGTTTTTGGTTTGTTGTCTCCTGTAGTAAGAAAATGTATAAATGCATTTTGCATGTCAGAAATTAGAAACATGCCTTTCAATATTCAAGAATTGTGGTTACCACAAAGAACAATGTCACTACAGGCTTAAACCTACCTAATGATGGAACACCAGCCAAAATACTTTTCGCTTCAACCCGACTTTCGGCAAGGACCAGCAGGAGTGCACCAATCAAGGCTAAGTTTCTCATTAAAAATTGGAAATCCCACAGAATGCTGTACGCAATCGTCTGCAACATTACAAAAAATGGTCGAGATAAGATTAAATGATTTAAGACAAACTTCCCACAATTTTAGCTCAAATATCTAATCAAACACTGGGAGAACTACTTGGAGAGGCCCACCTGGAGAACAACAATGAAAAACAGTACGGCGCACGCGATATCTACTTTAAGTCTCCCCAAGACCATAATGCATCCTCCTAATTGACCTGTAAAGATTACAATCACATCCATATAAATACACGCTTCAATTCTACTCCACCAAATCCTCCACCTTCAGAGAATTTTATTAAAACACATAATATCATCGAGTATCATCTCGTCCGTACCCAACAATCAACAAAACCATCACGCCATTAATAATCAATCAATCCCACCTCTCAACTCAATACAGAAACCATATTGATCTCAAGCCGACAAATAACCCAATAAAAATTAAACTGCCCATAAAATCACACTTACCTGATCCGCCACTTCCTCCGCCTTCGCTAAGAGTTCCTCTTTGGCAACCATACTGTCTTCGAAATAAATTATAAAATCCTAAGTTCACTCAGTTCAAACTTAAAATAAATCCCCTTTCTAAAATCCCTTCTAAAATACACTTTGACCCCTCAAAAAAATCACTAACCAACCTACCACCAGAGTACATACAAGTATATTATTATATCACATCAAAAAGTATCCCTAATTTCTACACACTACAAAAACTACAAAAATATAATATTAATTAGTAAATTTCAAAAAAAAATTAAGGTACACAAGAAATAGCCTATAGAAAACTGTGCACAACAGTGAATGCTATTTTTCTTTACACGACTTTCAAAAACACAATATTGTGCAGTACTCGTCTCTCGTGGACTTTACACGTTATTACATCGGAGCACAGAAAAAACGATGTAACTCACTTTTCTTTAAATGTGCCTAAACTTAATGTATGCACCAGGCGCTGTATACTCTTAAGGAATGAAATGAATATGTATGCTATTTTTTGGCTTTCAAGTATCAAAAACGTTGATTGTATAGTGATTTCATTTTATCTCCATTTAATGCCGTATGCTGTACAGTAGTGACTGCTTGAATCACATTTACTTTAATGCTTACGTTGCATTCGCTCTCAACCTGTCTAAGCGACAACTGTCCACAATTTCACACAAGATGCAACACCGTATAGTAAGTGATAAAATGCATTGAAATATAGTGGAAATATGCTCTTACACAAATAGCTTCACGTTTGCACACATAAGACGTAGGCAAGTTGTATATTATGTGCACTATGTGTGTAAGTGAGAGGACAAGATGATGATGAGAATGATGATGTGTAGGTTTTTTTTCGACTTGTGGATTTACATTGTGTTGTGGTAAAGTATGAAAAAGAAAGTATCAAGAGCTGTTTAGGTAGAATGTAGTTTATATGAATTTGATTGTGTAGGAGCTTCTTCATCGTGTGTGGGTAGCGAGCTGTTTTTTTTATATGAGGTTTGGATGGCTTTGAGAGATTGATGGAAAAAATGTTGCATTATGTTTTTGTTTAGTAACGTTAGTTTGTGGGTAAGTTGTATTGAGATTGTAGGAAAAGCGGATTGTGTGAAGAGCACATTTTTTGCATTTGCATATTTATGTCAGTCATGGCAAGGAGAGTGGTGATGAGGATGAATGTTGTTCTGGAATTGTGCAAATTGATTTTGGAGTATGAGAGTTTGTGGTTAGGTGGGTAAAGGTAAGAATGAGATGATGTGGAAATAAACAAATTACGAGTGGAGAAGATGGGTATATGCATAATAAGTGTTTCTGGAAATAGTGTATGTATTGGAGAGGAATGGGATTTGTGCAAGATTTGCTCTGTTCTTACTTACCTACAATGACTTAGCATTCACGTAGATGAAGAAAGGAGAATGTGTAGAGATTTGAATGTGTAGAAATTATTGACAATGCAAGCATTTTAGTAATGTGACCTACGGCATATGGACAACAGAGAAAGCTACTTATATTTCTTTACGGTCAACGTATGTGTCTTAAATGTGGCAGTAAACCCATTGACGTTACAGGAATGGCGTTCAGGACGCTGTTTCTTAGTTTTCCATACAGGATATTATTATTACCGTTTGGGAATCATAAAGGTTTATTGGGTTTATCAATAACCCATTACACAATTGCTGTCTGAAGTAGTACGCTCACAAGATCAGTAGTAATGTTTGGGTCAGATACCGCGAGTAATTAGTGCTTGTAGGAGTGTTTGTGACGCGTTCAAGGTCCACCGAACTTAATATGACAATACTGAAGTGAAGATGTGCATGCCTACAAAATATAACCCTTTGAACAATCGCTGATGAGAATCAGTACAATGAGTGCAGTTGCTTACAAATATGGTACGTTATGATGACATTATCTCGAATATTGTCTCTCTGTGGAAATACCAAATGTGGGCAAAAGCCATTGTCAATCGCGATGCATGTGCTATGATAATAAATAAATGTAATTAATGTCATGTAATTGTCTAGTTTCCACAAGCAGTACGAACCGTATCATATTGACTTTTTCAAACATTCACGTGTGTTTTAGCATTTAGAAAGGTCTTTGTTGTAGCTATACCCTGTGCATTTTGAGATTGAGATGTTTGATATGGAGTTTGAGCTTCTTCGAGAAACGCTGGATATACGGGTATATGGGTATAAAATATTTAACATCGACAGGAGCCAACCGATAACCGAACTTTTTTTAGTAAATATGTATATCTTCATTTCATAATTACTTAACACAAACCCCACACCACATGACTGCGTTGGCGAATAAAAAAAATGTCTGATAATATTGTGAATTCAACAAGCGAGACCGTGACAGAGACATTACCCGAATTGTCTTCAGCAATGATATCTTTAATGATATCAGCAAACCCTCCACAAGTAGCAATGATCATAACACGTTACCCATATTATTCACAACCGCGTGGCTTGGATTGCAATAATCAATCAAAAGTTCCACCTTGTTCCACAAAACCACCAATATTTTTTGGCTTTCGCTGCAAAGAGTTAAACTGGAACTGCATGTTATATGTAAAACCACAATGCAATTCGTTCTGTGAATTAATGTGACAGCATGGAATCATTCAAAATCATAATTTATAATATTATGATGACTGTTCCTACTCAATGTTGCTCACCTGCATGAAAAAAACTGTAACATTCATCTTGAAATGATTGGCTACACATTCACTATTTGTTTCATGAGTTCGTAGTATGCATCCCTCTGGTGAGCATTGAATATACGCGTTAAGCAAGACAACTTGCGATCAACAGGTTTCCAAAACGCCATCACAGAGTGGAGCGATATGCACCACCAACAAAGAGCACAACACTTGTTTTGTATAGCGTACTTCGCAGAGCAGATTAAAAGCAACGTCATAATCTTATTTCTTTGACCAATGTTTATAGCAATTAGCTGAATAGCTGCTATAGATAGCACCAGTTGGAGAACTTCGTTGTAGTATTGCCAGTATTCTCACACAAAGTAGTGGTGTTTGTAGTTAATATTTAATACACTCAAACCCCTGTTAAGTTAAAGGGCGAATTCACATTTTAGCCAGAAATCCACTGGAAATAGACTAGTAGATCCAAAACCGTTCAAAGTTCTCTTCAATTATAGAATGACTAAACAAATCAAATGCTACTGGAAAGCACATAATCTAGGTATGCGTATTTAAAACTTCATAAGACAAGTATTCTGTTAGTCACAATTTGCAACTCTCGCAGATTTAATTGCGAATCCTTAAATTTCAACAGTGAATAGCAGTCAACTCCCGTATTTTTTACAGAAAAGAGACAAAATGCCACAACACCTACATGGATTTGCTTTGTTTCATAAACTCCATTTATGACGGGCTTTACATTGCCGCACAAATGAAATACAAACAGAAAAGGAAACTCCGTAGTAGAAAAAAACTGGCACCAGTACTGCACAATATAATGACGCTGTTGTGATGATGATCATTACTCTGATACTTAGCTCTGATATCTTTCCCCCAAAAAACTCTGATTTACACCGCTAATTGCCTTTTAGAGTTCACCCACGAAATGTTTACAACGAGCACCAGTTGCTGTGCTCGCCATTGAAAGGAGTAAATTTTTCATGGGCATTTGACAGGATGAAAATTCTTCGTCGTTCCTTGCTCCTTTTTCCATTTCCCCCCTCTCCTTTCACTTACTCATCCAAACTCCCGAGAGAGTACCTCTCATTTTCCAAACTTTACGAATACAACTGTGGATGAGTCAAGAATAAGATTGTTGTTTCTATACTCAAATGTAAATCAACATTTACGACCAACTCTGTGCAAATGCTTTTTAGTACCTACTCGTCTTTCATCGATGCTTACACTCTGAGGTTGTAAGAGACCTTGCTAAATTCGTTTTTTTCCTGAGTCACTCGACAAGATGGACTTGAGTTCACAAGAGAGAAACAACAGCATATCATATTTTATGCGCATATCTAATTTAGTGAACTCGTCAAGAAGCTGGCACGGATAAAGCTTTCTACTACTTCTATATTTATTCTGTAAAAAATTCGCGAACATAATCAAACATGTTGTACACGTTCAGATTGTGTTTGACTTTAAACCGTGGATCGAGCAAAAACATAAATTTCACCAGATGAACAACAAACAAGTCAAAAATCCGAGATTTTTTTGCGAGTAGTAAAAAGCTATAGTACATCATACCAGTATCATCATCGCACACTATATTGCATGAACGTAAGTATATTATGTAATTGTGAGATGAGGATGAAAGATAAGGTACATCTGAACAACAATGTTGTTTCTCCACTCTTTTGGTTGGGCATTCACTAAAACAATTCAAGGGAACAAGCATTGTAAATGCCTGCGTGAGACACGTTGGTGAACAAAAATAAGTTTTTATAATTCAGGTATTTTACTACGATGTGGGCAACGAACGAAATATTAAAGCATATTTGAAAAATACTACAAGGGTTAACGCAACGAGAANTATAATTCAGGTATTTTACTACGATGTGGGCAACGAACGAAATATTAAAGCATATTTGAAAAATACTACAAGGGTTAACGCAACGAGAAGAGACTTGTTGTTGTATGTATGCCAAGTTCAAGGTCCTTCTCGAAATGCCATCTGCCAAGAATGCTGAAAAGAGAACAGGATTTCTCGCCTTCTCGTACAACACTGTAAACGTCTCCATCATAACTCATTAGAGTTGATTATTGTAAATTATTTTTAATAGAGTGAGACCAACAAGGAAGGTGGAGGGTGACAGATTTGTGAACTTTTTATCTTGGCTCTTGAGCAAATAACAGAAAATTTTCGACCTATTTTGCCTCAAATTTTGTAGACTCACATTCTCAGCATAGTTTCAATGTAGGTTAATTTTGATCTATATAAAAGTGGGAATGTCGATAAAACTATGTGAATGTATGGTTTTAGATGAAATGCACTCGTTATAATATTTAATTAAATAATTCGCTCAGATGTGTGATTACCTTCATTTAATAAGAGAATCATCGTTTGCATTATTAATTTTACGGTAGTCTCAAGTCATTCTTACTAAAACACTAGTCATTCTTTTATGTAAATATTTTTAGTGTTTTTTTTTTGCATATATGCACTCTAATAAATACAAAATGCACACAAGGATACACACCGCGACCTTCCCTTTCATTCACTCACGACTTCTGGGACTACTACAACGTGCCACTGTAAAGGGTTCATTGTTAGTCATTATATTGTTAGTTAGATGCTGATAAACCTAGCTGATAGCGCACAACATGAGGAATTCTTCCCTTTTATGTTTGCATATAATGAATGCACACATTCCTGTCACATAGTTCCGCCTGATATTATCCTCTGCATCGCACTTCACACGATGACTTCATCAAAAATTGTTTCTATCCTTTATTGTTTTAATTAGGTTCACGTAATGTTAAAGTTGGAAAGGGATAATCAATGAAGGCTACTCACTTCAGCCCATGTAGCAATCTAATTAGCAGTATTTCTTGTCGACACGTTACTATCATGTCACTTGATGGCTGAACATCTACGAGCGTGTGTTCACACATTACGAGCTCTTGCTGAAGTTTATGTAAAACAGATTCATTTCATTTCCTTCTGCAGTTAATACTACGTTAATATACCCAAAAATTAGGTACCCTTCTTTTCCTACTTGTCTAGACAAAGAACATAATTTCAAAGAGGCAAGCAACAATTTACAATAGTTTGCTAAATCTGACGAAAAAATTGAGTTCTCCACGATTTATTGTTAGTACCTCAAAACCATTTATAATGCTGCTCTGTTCCTTCTAATTAATTAAATGCGCGTACTAAACTTATTACGCGAGATGTGGATTTTTTACACACGCTAATTAGATTCTTTATAATAAACGTTGGAGAACTCATTAAATACATATCATGAATCAATTCAGGATGTGTTCTCTTCTATGAGCAGCCTTGAAGCGCAAAATTCTAAACCATTTTGTAGGGACATCATTGTATTGATACAAAACGTAGCCCCGGAAGTAGTAAATATGCCCAACTGGCCGTTTATGCAAATCACAAAGACACGATCGCAGACTTAAATTCCAATTTTGGAATCGCATTTTCAAAGCTGCTTATCCAAATGGAAAACTCACAGTTATCTCAATGAGCAAATCGGAATCCCTAATGAACATGTCCTTGTGTGTAAAAACCTTAATAATTAGGCATANCACAAAGACACGATCGCAGACTTAAATTCCAATTTTGGAATCGCATTTTCAAAGCTGCTTATCCAAATGGAAAACTCACAGTTATCTCAATGAGCAAATCGGAATCCCTAATGAACATGTCCTTGTGTGTAAAAACCTCAATAATTAGGCATAATTGGAGACTATGTTTTTTCAGAAATTCAATACACGCTACCCTCAAAGAGTATCAAAAGCTACATAAAAATTTCCATTGAGACAGGAAAAAAACGTAAAGCCTTCTTGATCAACGTCAGTCCGCGTTCCGTCGTCCATACAAATGGGAATTTAAACAGGGAAGCTTCAATTGCCAATTCCCCATTTGTTGACAATGTCCACATTACTTTTTTTGTCGCGCACAGTTCATCGTCAGTAAATCGTTATAAACGATGATTATCTTAATTTCATATGAGATGTCGTGCGCAGAATGATGTCGCCAAATCCGAAGCGTGGTTCCATTTCAGGATTGAATTGTAACGTCAGTTGCGCTCAGAATAGAAATGTGTCTTGTGTCGTTCTTGTATTGTAACATTGATGGCTACTGACAACCACAAGACAAGCGAGACATGAATATACCCTGCATCAACATAAATATCTGAGGAGCAACGTCTTTAATCACATCCCACGCACTTTTTCCTCCAAGTCCAACTACTCTCGGCATTTCCATTGTGAGCTCATCAGCAATAGCCGTGAAATATATAAGCGCATTTGTTTTTTATTCCTTATATGTTGTCAATTCCTATCAAAAGGGAATGTAAATGTGCGCAGAGACATCTGAAAATAAGCACAAATTGCGTGTGCGTTTTTTCTGCATTGAATAGTTTGCCGTTTTCGTGAGAATGAGAATTTTCGTTGACCATCCTTGATTTCAGTTTAATTTGCAAACATGAAACACACACACGCTTAGCCATACATTGTCAGTTGGTGTTATGTGCGGTGACAATATTTTTTCTTTGTCTTTTCCTAGCTTGAGATAAGTAATCACAAGTAATTGCTATTTATATTATGGAATCATGAGAATTAGAAGGTCGTCCCCGTGACTTAAGGATTTATTTGTAGGGTACCAAAAGTGACGAGGTACTGGGATGTTCGTGTTTGCAAATGTTTGTTTTACAGTGAAGTGTGCGGATTCACAAGATCACGCTACCATGTCGTGCAATTGTCGTGGGCATGTGTAAAAAAACTGAAATATTTACGATTTTTTTCTCTGGATTGTTGAAACAACACCGCAGCATGTGACGCAAAACTTTGCATGGACTCCGACAACAGGATTGAATGTCTTATTCTTTGTCCGTTTGAAATTGAGAGTCATTATAATCAATACACGTGGAAACATTAAACAATTATTTGCGCTTGACTGCGTCGTAGTAGCATCCCCAAACAAAGTGTGCACAAAGGGAGACAATGAAGACAAATGAGTATATTAGTGGGAAATTAATATTTGACTATTGCAGTTTAATCATGAAAAACGTAATACCAAACCACAGGCTAGCGTCACATTTCATTACTCCAAGTGTTTTCTAAGGACACACGCACAGCGCATGTCTCACATTAGTGAGGAATGAAGATGTGAAGAGATGTATCATAAAAAATTAATGATTTTTTGGGGATGTACAATCATACACCCCTTCCACCCTGCAGTGGCAGAGTGGTAGACTTAACGATTATGTGAAATGTGTGTTTGTTGGGCTTCGTGTGTGGGGAAGCTCTAAAAAACCAGTAACCTTGAAGGAAATGTGGCCTTATCCTATCTTTAGAACGCATTTAACAATGGGAAATTAATATTTGACTATTGCAGTTTAATCATGAAAAACGTAATACCAAACCACAGGCTAGCGTCACATTTCATTACTCCAAGTGTTTTCTAAGGACACACACACAGCGCATGTCTCACATTAGTGAGGAATGAAGATGTGAAGAGATGTATCATAAAAAAATTAATGATTTTTGGGGGATGTACAATAATACACCCCTTCCACCCTGCAGTGGCAGTGTGGTAAACTTAACAATTACGTGAAATGTGTGTTTGTTGGGCTTCGTGTGTGGGGAAGCTCTAAAAAACCAGTAACCTTGAAGGAAATGTGGCCTTATCCTATCTTTAGAACGCATTTAACAACCATGTCGCATACGAGACAAATAAGTACTACTTTGGGTGACAGTGACAGGCATCAGTTAGGCAACGTATTAGTTTGGTAGGTACTCCAAACAACAGGGAGAGGAGTGCAAACAGACAGAAACAAAGCACTTAAAGTGTTTTGACTGACGTATTATTTAATGCAAATGAACACAGTTGTGGTTCAGGGAAACGAGAATGAGTGAGGAAAATTATGGAAAAGTGAGAACTAATGCAAATACTATTAATGGTGAAATGTGTGAATAACGTCAAACGCGAATTTGCACTTCGGAATTTCACTGAATTTCAAGCTATTTTTATAAATTTCCAGCGTTTTTTATAAATTTTGCTGTGAATTACCATTGTATGCATGATACACTTTACCGAGAAGACGTCTCTGATTATTGATATTACCTACATCAAAGTTTGCACTACAGAGTGTCTAAGCCCCCGTTTTTGAACTGACACAATGAATCGACGATCTACTTCTCATCACATTTTCATACGAGAATGAGTGAGGAAAATTATGGAAAAGTGAGAACTAATGCAAATACTATTAATGGTGAAATGTGTGAATAACGTCAAACGCAAATTTGCACTTCGGAATTCCACTGAATTTCAAGCTATTTTTACAAATTTCCAGCGTTTCAATTTACATTTGCTGAATTAACTTTGTATGCATGATACACTTTACCGAGAAGACGTCTATGATTATTGATATTACCTATATCAAAGTTTGCACTACAGAGTGTCTAAGCCCCCGTTTTTGAACTGACACAATGAATCGACGATCTACTTCTCATCACATTTTCAGCAAGGGTTCATCCATTCACAGAAAAAAATTTCTCCATTCTCAACGTCTTCGGTTCAATACCCTTGAAACATATCTTCACCCTCCTCTCCCCACCACGTTACCACACACTAAAATCATAATGCAAAAAGGTGCACTTCCTATTTTCTCCTTTTTCGTTATATCATGTTCCGCATTCTCACGGATAACTGAATTTCCCTCAGAAAAAAAAAATCCTTTGTTTTATGTGACCTTCCTTCTATACACCTACCAAAAGTGTATCATCAATACTCAAATCCTTCTGTATTGACTTCATCAATTTCCCATTAGCTCCATAATTGGTTTGCAGTTACAAAAAAATCCTCATCTCGCAAAACTCTCCGTAATCTCTCCCTCCTCTAATCCGCATGATTACGGGTTGCGTTCAACCATGAGCAACATTATATTATTATGCAACTAGGAAGTCGGAAGGAACACATGTACTCGAGATCATCACCAAATCCTCATCGACTATAGTGTCCGTCTCGTTGTTTCAACAAACGCCTTGTTCGACCACATGTTTATACCTGTGAAAAAGTACCACCTTTAATGGAAGTATTACGTTGTAAAACACAATTATCCTGAAAGGGATGAAACACTATACATACGAAGATAATGATACACATAATAGAACAAGAGTAAATGACGAGTCTTCTGCTCGAGGTGCTCATCTTTTTGCAACACATCATCGCATTGTGATTAGATTTTCGCTTGCAAGAAAGCCATCACAGGAACAACGCCTTTCAACTAACATCAACACAGGAAAAGAGCGGAGACTCTGACTAGCTTCTCGTTTTGTGATAATAATGAACATATTACAACATAAGTTTATACCCACATAAAAGTACTAACATCATATTACATGTAGTACTACGTGTTTGCAATGCAACTGCAACGCGATGATCATCGAGTTTGCGACGTGCGTGTTCTGTCTTTCCTGTATGCTTTTGGCATGCATCACTGGACTGGCCGACAAAGTCAAGGCTTCAGGATACTCAAGTCAAGGCGAAGCTTGAGGATGATGATGACTCGATGATATAGAAAAAAATGTGCAAATGACTCTCCTCGCTTCATTCACTACACACGAGCTGAAGCTCTTCGTTAAATGATGCAACATCACAACAACCGCAAAAAAAACACAAAGTCTCTCTATCCCACGTCACCTTCCCATCATCACAAAAATACAACACAAAACGTGCATCTCTCCTTAAGAAGAGTATATAGCGTGTATAAAGTTAAAGATTATATGCTATCACTTGATTCATCAGACGGCTCGTCCTTTCTTTCAAAGTCCGGTGTGTGAGCGAGTCTCGTATTTTGTATACATTCGGTCAGGGCCAATGAACTGTAGACTGGATATGCACACACACAACAATTCACACATTACAATGATGTTGATTTTTATTCAGTTGCACACACGAAACGAACCCCAGCCAGCCCAGCCACCGACTTGACGAGTTCACAATGATTTTTTTTCTACACACTCAACAACGTCTTTTTTCCTGTTTGCCGTATGTCCTTTCATTTAATCGTTCCCTGCAAAAGGAACGGGAAGAAGTTGTGGATTGCTAATATAATTTAATGCCATTTGATGCGAGCTGCCTTTGCTCGCACTTTCCCGTGAGGCTGGCATCGACGGACAGGTTTTAAATGCTGTGTATGATTAACTGTTAATGTTTGAAACAGAGTGTATTTTTATTGCAGCAATCGACGAAGCTACAACGGCCTTTTCCACTTTTACTTCCACATCTAGTTTTTCCTTTTCAGAATTTCATATTTCATAACGTAAAGAGCTACGCATAAAGAAGGATAATAATTATAATCGTTCTTTTTTATGCGGATCACTATCCTCCACTTGTGAGTCAGTGTTCACGAAGAGGAAATACGAAAGAAACCGTTTAATGATGTAATTATTAAGGAAAGCATTTGTGTATGTAAAAATCCTCAACTCAGGCGCTTCAATTCACTTTGTTTGTGTACACGGCTAATTTCGCTTGATGACAAAAAGCCCTGAGTGAGTGTTCCCTCTCGGCTTCATGGCTGTGACTTTTTTAGGCAATGAAATATGATAATGGTGTGGCCTAAAATGAAGGTTAAGTTTAAGCGTATTTGTAGGTACACAAGCCTCTGCTTGTATCCTCTCATCCAGCCAGTGCCAATCAAAATAGCAGGTTGATGAATAAAATTATTAACCACTATCAACTATTACTACAACCATGTGCACAGGTAATTGCAGTCTCTCGTTTCGTCATCACGAGACGCGCACGGTATTATTATCATTTCGCCAGGATGGGAGCCGTAAGTCTGCTCTTTTATTACAGGGTGCAACTCTCATCTCTCACGGCGTAAACTGAATGGTCAAGGAGGACTATGAGAACGGTGTGTATTCTAACGAATTGCACATTAAGTGTCATAACGTGGGCTTAAGGGTTTTTGTTGAGGATGCCCCAAAAGACGATGATTGTGCTGAGGATAGTTTTTTTCTGAATTAATTTTTTGAGGGAGCAAATGGTGCGCACTAAAAGCCACTAAAGGGGAGTGTGAGAGAGACGTGTTTTTGTTGACTTTTAATTGTAAATCGATGCCCTGAGGGGCAGGTTTCTAGGGTATACAGCATGCTGGCGCCTTCCTTCCTCGCAGAAAATGTAAGAAGTAGTGGCAATGATACGAGGTTCAAAACGGACTGACCGACTATAGGTATCGTCTGCTCGTCTTGTAACGTGGTGCAATTATGAGAAATGTTGAGTGCAAAACTGCCATATAAAGAATCTTATATAATCTAGTCGTTAATTCCTCTCCTATCATCTTCGTTACGTTGCTAGCCCTTGAGACCCACTAATCATCGATGGACTATGGACTTGATTTTTTTTTGGCAGAGGATCATCACCACAAAATTGTACCATCTTTTTGTACATGAGAGCTTGACTTGCTGTGATCACCAATTTTTATCTGGTAGATGAACTACAATTATTGTTTAATATCAGATAGTGATTATGAGAAGAAAATGTTTGATCTGGGCTTCACATGTTTATCACAATATTCACTTGACGCTTGACCACTTTGGTGAATGTAAATTTGTTGGTGGCTCCAACCATACAGCAAATATGCAATTTCCAGTAACAAAGTGTACACAATTTCATAAGATAGTCGAACCTAAAGAGGATAATCTGTATATTTTTCTCTAATAAGCAACCGGATCTTCGAGTGTAATCCTGCGAAGTATTTTTTTTCGCAAGGTCATTCATAAAATAAAGTGAGGAAAAGTACATATCTTCTTTGGCCGTATTCTGAACATAATCTTTTATTGAATTTAATCCGAACTTATGTATAAAGGCACAGTCACAGGTTTAGGTTTTTCTTTTAAATATTTTTTTCTCTCAAGTCACCTCTTTATTTTTTAACCTCACAATAAAAGAATATTGAAATGCTAATGAGGCTCCATTGTTCCCGTCTGGTGACGGTGTTACGCGTAATATAATCTGCATATTTAAGTATACTTTTTTTCAGAGGCCCTCTCGCAACATTTTTACGTAATGCAAATACCACGTTGATTTTTTAGAGGTGTGTGCTACCGTATATTTACAGAGCACTGTTGTATTTTATAATGTATGGTCGTCATAAAAGAGAGATCACAGAAAAGTGCTTTTTACCATTGAATCATCAAATGATGATTTGCATCGTCTCTGCTTTTCGCTACCTTTGCCGGATCAAGATCATTATTTAAGCGAAGGTCAACAGGATCAAGGTCTTGTCCCGTTATATTCCCTTCTCACTTGAAAAACTCGAAACCTGTAATCACGCAGAGAAAAAAGAGGATCATTACACGGAATTGAAATGATTGCGGATTTTTTTCCTTCTGTTCCTCTCTCATACTTGTCTACCCTCGAAATTTTTGTTGGTTTCTTCTTTGAAGACGAGACAAGGAAAAAGAAGAGGACTGCGTTCAAATCCAATTAAGCACTGTTTATCAAGTATCATTGTTAGTCAATGTGTATTTTTGTCTGGACTCGATATTCAGGCTGGCATGAAAAAAAGCTCGAGGATGACATTCGATTCAATCAAGATCGTCGAGATTCCTGTTTTTATCAATCAGTCATGTTTCATTGAAAAATGCCATTGTGCCTGAGACCGTAGTGTGTACAAATATAATGATGATGATGACGTTGTAAATACAACAAAGGCTAAAAATGGCGGACCCACTGCAACGAGCATTTTGGGGTGGTACATTTCGACTTTAAAAATTGTCTCTTCATCCCTGAATCCCACAGCAAGGAGTTGGATATATTTGGGTTGTGCTGACCAGAAAGCCAAGCAATCTTATCAAGACCAAAGCGTACATGTTTAAATTTTTAAATAAAAATACAATGCCCATGACTCACGAGAATAATCAAAGTTATGTCTTGCATACAAAAGAAAGACCATAAGACCGCAGTAAAGTTTAATTGTTTGAAGAGTTGGTATGCAAATCGAGAAATAAATCGAAACTGAGTTTTTTTCCTTTGTATAAAAAGCCTGTGATTTACATTTATAAAGGTGTAATTTTTATCCAAAGTGCTTCAACCAAGGAATCGACATGCCACAAATTCGGATTATGTACAAGGTTAAGTCAGCTCGTTTTTGCTCATTATTGTTATTATTGCTTCACCCATTGTGCAATAAAGAATTGCCAACGTTGATCACTAAGAGTGTAGCGAGTCAAAAAAAAGTATTATTCTTTGATGTCTCCCAGTTTCTGAATTTCTGAAGGGATATAAGATTTGATGAAAAATGCAAACCTTGAAATATTTAAAAATATCCGTATTATTTATGTCACTCCTTAATGGCCATTATAACTGCACAGAAAGAAAAAAGAAAGAAAAGGGGTCGCAACCGAAACTCCCATTTACATAATACCGTTGTTCGTTCTCCATCACCTGAATGAGTGGAGAATGGCATCTGAAACATGTCTTTCTCTCCGCGAAGAATGACATGTCATCATATCATCTTCTCTTGATGGACAATGCATCGCGAAAAGTGCATTGTGTGGTCAAACCTTTAAAAAAAACGACGACTTCTTTATGAGAGAACTCTCTACTTTTTTTACATTTCAACCATCTTCGTCACGGGCTAACCAACCGTGGTTTGAAGATACGTCTATCTCTGCATAAAATACAAGAGAATGACACAAAAAAATACAGAGACCGAAAGGATAAAGAAGGGTGACCACTTATCATTCGTATTTTTTTAAACCTTTTTATCACCGATACCTTTACCTTCAAAAGCATTCTAACTACAATCATTCACAGGCGTGTACTGCTGGTAGACACAAAACATACGTCATCTTTTGGTCAGCCTAAAAAAATTTAGCGGTACGATTTTTTTCTTTGTCTTCTCAACATTCTTTGTGCGGTTTCATCTTTTTCAGAAAAAAGTGGACTATTGGGCTGCGTATTTGACACACAGGTTGGTGGGAGACAGAGTGAGTGGAGGAGTCATTATCAATTTTTTTACTTTCAATATAACTCACACATTTTACTCGCCACTAGTGTACTTTATGTGTGCACACGAGTTTGGGGATGAGCGAACATCACAGAGCAATCAATCCCCTGCGTGTGACTACTTATTATTATGACATCTCCTTCAATTTCCTCGCGGTATTCTTCAAGGCTAAAACACTCTAATTGGTATACTCCCGCAGTGGCTGTGGGAAATTGTGGGTTTAGAAAAAGTCGTAAAATCGATAGTTCACCATGAGGCGCCTCGGTTTTAATTAACTTTACAGTTCTCGGAGAATTTAACCTCTTTTAAAATTGAAGCTGGTCAAGGGAAATCACAGTATGGAATATTCACCATTTTTCTTTAATGTCGATGTATTTTTCGTTTTTTGCTCCCCTTATCTTTATAAAATAACTGTCGACAGACGTTCTGGACTGCGAGTGAACAAGTTCGTCCATTAACATTTACCAATATTACTTCATCCCCATCGAAATTTCAACTCTGGTTTAAGCGTACTCTACAGATGCCGTACTATGCCTTTTTCTTTATTTCTTTGTTCGCACACAAAGCACACACAGGGTGAAAGGAGTGTGCTTATAAAAACTGAATCACGTACAGAAGTCAAGAAATGTACACGAGGTCACGGCATTTCTCAACCTCTCTTTCTCAAAGGTTAGCACTCATATATGCCTTTTCAGTTTTCTCCTCGCGTCTGGGTTGGGCAAATATTTTTACTGTAATGATTCTCTTTCTCTCTCTTTGCTATTTCTGCTGAAAGATATCAATCTTGTTTTTGTGTAAACATCCCAAACAGACAAGACTCGCGGAGAGCGAACTGACTCGCGGAGAGCGAACCGTTTTCTTTTCACCGACTCGCTGCTCCCCTGACATTTGGCCTGCATTTTAAAAGGCTAACATTGACACAGTCGTACGTGACATTTATTGGTTCATGATTGACCGTTAGGATGCAGTAAAAAGAAGAGGTGGCGACAATAAAGGGTGTGGAGACGTTTTTCCGAGCTTTTTTCATATTTATCATTTTACATTACCCCATGCTTTCAACTCATTCTGAGATGATTATCACAGCAAAAATCGCCTTTTACTGCACAATAATCATGTTAGTGCATACTTCATATAGCATTGCATTCAATTTTCAGAGAGGTTTTAAACCTTTCGCAGAATATCTGAATTTTTTTGGAACAGACAACTTGTAAACAACTCTTGTGCCCTCCACTCGACAATATTCAGAATTCTCAATAATGGATTTACAGCCCACGTCCTTGCTTCGGTGCGTATCTTAATAGACCGTTGGGAAAAACGGCGTAGTGCCATGCCCCATACTGCGGTACTCTCTGTTTACGACTTGAACTGATCAAATGACAATTCGACAAAACCAGTTTATTGACGGTCCCCTTCTATATTTTAAACGATGGCCTGATGATTTAATGAGAATGTTGACTGTTGACTTTTTTCCACTGCTACATCTCTCTCGAGTTTTCGAGAATATATTATACAACTGCCGTAAAGACTTAATATTGACGGAGGGAGAGGGTTGTTAAGTAAATAATTTCTTGTGTCAGGTAAGTCAGTCGGAAAAAATGCATACGTTATTTTGAAAAGGTACCACCACACGACTCACTCTGTTATGTCAGGTTGCGTGAAGTGCAGAAAGAGGATTTTTTCGCATTATATCTGAAGTTATGTCATACACGCAGAAACACACAAAAGGGACTGAAAAAAACATGTCCACATTTTTTTGCGTGTATTTGACGTGTATTATCTTTGTGTACGACTTGTCTGTAAAGTGACGTACAGTTTTTCTTAATTGGACAAGTGTGTAATTCAACGTTTGTTATCTCTCGGTTTGCTAGACGAGTAACGCTAAAGCCAACATGAATTCATCAGCTACAATGTTGGACTTCTTTAAAAAGGTTTTTTCTCTTGTAAAGACATTCCTTTCAGAGCCGAGCTTTAGGGAGCGCTATTGACTTTAGAGTAGGAAGAGAGAAAGGAACTGAAATCACTGTTATTCAATTAAGAAGAGGTTAGAGTTGTGGGAAATGAATGTTTTGCTAGCAAACTCGCACTTCGCACAAAGTTTTGCTCTGTGGTATTGGTGGTGAGTTGTGCGTAAGCTTGTGTGGGGGTTGGTTACACATGAGGGTTGTGTAGATGGAATTGGAATGACGTTGTACAGAGGTTATTGGCGTGCGTAGAGCCACGTAAGCCATAAAAATTGCGAACTGAGTGACACCAGGTTTTGGGTTGACTTTTGGCATATTGGTGTGCTCTTCAATGTATTGAAGTCTGATGAGCAGGGGGTTGGCACTGTTCGGTGGAAACGTAAATAATTTACACGGGTGTTGCCTTAGAGTAACAAAAGAATACGTTGTATAAAATCTAGAGAAGACGACGAAGGGAAAGGAGACCTCTCCATAGAGTAACG
>JAHZMW010001079.1:0-11274 GCA_027743745.1 Alloscopus bannaensis | reverse complement strand
GGAACACAAGAAAAACAATATGGTTGATGACACAACGAGCATCACTGTTTTGTGGATGGCCACATTGTGCTAGAGGTCTTCAACAATAATGATAAACTATCAACTATATAACATTTACAACATCGGGCACATCGATTTTTTATCTAATGACGTTTTACGGCAAGATTATTTAATTTTTAAAAAATATAAGCTCCAAGACTGATCATATATAGAACTCTAAATTGCGAAGTAAAAAATTACAAGTTACAATAACTAGTCCAACAGTGGTGAAAGTAATAAATGTCTGCGTACCTCAGAGAGAAAACAAAGATACTGTTTAGTAATTCGCAATACAATTATCAATGTGACAGCAGACAGATATTTACATCAATCGTTGCACAGACATTGATTGCTGTTACACATCTGCTCGTGATGCTCGACGAGATTTGTGTGCGGTTGTGTCGACATCTTTCTCCTTTGCTTCCCCCATTAGATGAATCTCTTGAGCACATTGCACACAATTTACAACGCTTGCAAAACAGCTACGGTTACAGAGGAAAACAAGACACCCACATATTGCTTTTCCGCCGACGTCATCCCCCAATTGTTTTTTCACATTATTTGTAGACAAAACACAGAGGCGATAGGTGCTCCACTAACAAACTTAAACTGATATCGCCCACATACACAAAATCGTGTGCCTGTTAGTCCAATTGGATTTCATGAACCATGAGCTTCCCACGTATACACCTTCAGCTGCATTCAAAATTGTGTAAGAAAGTACGAAATAACAGACTACCCATTTTTACAGAGCTGCATTCCCTGCATTTGTGTAGAACCCCTTTTCCCATTTCCGGGTGAAACTCTGCATTCCTATAATAACTCTGTGGTCTCATATAAGCATGCCAATGAATTTAGACTCGTTCGACAAAAAAAACCTAGGAATGCTTGGAACCGTTTACAGTTTACATTGTTTTATCTACCAATGTTTACCTAGTTCAATGCGGTTTTATTTATCAATGAGAGAATGTATTACATCCAATAATACCAGTATAGTTCACAGTGTACCTAGGTTCTGTGGACTTTTCCAATGGTTAAAGCACGACACTGCGGTTTTTCCAGCTCATGTCGTCTTCCTTAAATCTAACTTTTTTCTATCTACAAGTGGATGAGCCCAAACAGAGCAGAAGTTTGGAAATTAACACTATATCTCCAAAAACAAGGTGAAATATACATAAATATTTAGGATACAAAGAGTCCCTTTCTTTTAGCAAGTTTTGCTCGTTGCACCACTGTTATATTTCAGTTCAGTTAGGTGTTTGTGTAAGCGAGTGGCAAAGAGAGAGCGGAGACAAACAAAGGCCGCAATTGGACTGGCTACGTTACGTTTGAAGAGGANTAAGCGAGTGGCAAAGAGAGAGCGGAGACAAACAAAGGCCGCAATTGGACTGGCTACGTTACGTTTGAAGAGGACTTAGCAGAGCGTTCCGACTCTAATCGCATCAAGCACTTGGTCCGCTACTAAATATCGTCAAAGTGTACGAATACACTATTCCTCTCTGGCATTTTATTGGAATCGGTGTTAATAGAATACATCTCCAAGCACACATGGATAAACACTGCTCTTCCGGGTGCATTGCTGAGGAGAAAATTTCGACTGCATTATTTGCTCACTCCATTGCTATTCATGAATAAACTCTGGCTTTGCTTTCTTTATAAAATGCTACGAAGATAAGATAATAGAAATAAGCCATCTTTGAATTTTTGCGTCCCGAAAGACGGCGGGTATATGAGTTGTTGTATGCGGTTTAGATCACAATGCCACTTGTTCTCTTCGTTAATGCTGTTAGAAGCAAAAAAGGATCGTAGCATTGGTCATAAAATATATTTGAGAAAGCATAGTGTGTTTTATAAGAGCACAGCTGTAGAAAGGAGAATTAAGACGAGTTCACGGTCTGTTTGTTCAATAATAATAATCCGCTACTTCCCAACCGCACGATAGACTCTGTTACGGCAGAGCTCCCAGTGTTCTCTTCTCACTTCTCTTCCTTTTCTGTAGATCCTATTACTCACTCTCTATTCACTTACCGCGCTTCACATGTTATCCGAGTATCCAATCCACCGTTCCAAAGCCGAACAACGTGTGATGTGCATAATATGAGCTTTCCCTTTCATTCTTCTCAATGTATGTACACGGCAGTGCTTATAATTTATTATGCCATGTGTCCAGCTTAACTTTAACCCACATAATTCCGATATAATGAAATAGATTGTGTAAACAGTTTGGGGGGAAACATTGTCCCTCTAATACAGCTTATATGTCTATTCATTTCTGGGAGAGTTATCGGAGAAAACAAAAAGGGAGTTTGGAAGGGGAAAATGCATGGGAAAGAAATAAGAGTGAGTTATTCTAACCTGGAAAATAAACCTGTTTTCAGAAAAACACCGAAATTAAAACCGTTGTTGGCACTTTTTGAAAATGGATCACGACACCATACAACACATTTTTAAAAAGATCCATTGAGGTTGACGACTGCTGTCATCATTGCGAGTAATTAACAAAAGTTAATAATAAATAGCAGGTCAGTGCATATATATGCGGGCAACATTATCATTTCAATACTTTGTTAGAAATTTGTTAAAAAAATATGACAAAATTTTGTGTCATAAATAAGCTCTCAGTCTAATTCGCAATTTTATACTATAATCTCCCCATTTTTCTACTCCCGCTTCCCCTGCATAGATTCGGTTCGACTCGTACTCGGGACAAACGAGACCCTGTAAATGTATACTTGTTACTCTCCTTCGACTTCTCATTATTATCACCAATACCGAACAGACTCCGATCCTCCGAAATAGAGAAAAGCAGACTTTGCGAGGCGAAGGACCTGACTCGAATAGATGATTATGTCATGCACATTATCCACCGCCCAATACAACAAGACACATGGCTCACCTCATCTTTCTTGCGCTTCCCAAGTTTTTCCATGTAACTGCTACTTACACTCCCCTCCCTTTTACTTTGTGGACGCGAGGATGAAAGAGAGAAAAAAAACAAGCCGATCCCGTTTTTCTAGAGACATCATCACATCAGTGTTGAGTGTGTATGTGTGTTATCTCCGAAAGAGCCGTCTGTAACTGCTTTTCCATTTCTCGTTGTTGTGTCATGTAATGAGCCAAATTTGCATATTATTAGGTTACGACTCGCCCTGCTAACAGCTTTGTATCTCTCGCTTCTCTCCAAAGCTCCATGCATTCACACTGAAATTCGGAGGAGGCAGTGATAGAGAGAAAAAACGTACAAAGCCCGTTTTGCATGCAGGGCAGCAAACCGAAGTGGAGATGATTATATTAAAGAGAAATACAAGGGATATGGGAAACCGGATGGTCTTTGTGAGAAGGGAGAGAGCCACGATTTCACTAGACAGACAAGCCGTAGACAAGAACAAAGTCTTTCGCCATAGGGTTCACACTTCCTCACCAAAAGCTCTCCGCACCGAGTGTTAACGTGGAATATGTGATATTCCGAGTTTGGACACAACACTGGAAATGTATGAGGTATACAACCCTCTACAGTATAATATCTGCCATGGCCTAGGGACCCATAGGGCTTTAATATCATATGCCACACAGCAAACAACCCAATTCCCTCTTATGATTTGTATGGATGAGGTTCGCCCATTGTGCTTTCCCATTATTGTGCTTGTATTATTTGTGTTGTCTTCAAATGTGTTTTCTACACGGACATGGTGCACACTGAGAAAAAAAGAGTGAATACATACAGATGCACATTAAGCCTTGAGGAATAAAAAAACGTAGGGAAACTAGAGAGACCTTCACAGGAAAGCAGACGGGTTTGCCTGCTCACAAAAGCGTATTATTTGCATTTCAAACATCTATCCAGTCCTCCAGCTTTGTTTGGAGCATCGTTCTCAGAGCGTTGATATGTCGTTGTTTGATGTAATAATAAGTGAACACAGGAAAAAGCAAACTACCTTTGGAGAGAGGAGAGTTGAATAATAGTGAAGTGATGATGAGCGTGGAAGCGTGTTGCAGAGAGAATCAGAAAAAAATTAGTGAGTCAAATGTCTGCATGTTTATAAGGTTTTCTGTGAGGATCTCGCAAAAGCACAACACAAGATGATCTTTGCATTCAAGCTGCCTTTCTGTGCTATTCCCGATCTTTTTCTTTCAACAACATGAAATGATAGATAGATTGGCAGGGGAATATTTAAGCACTGAGCTGGGAGATGTGAGGTAAATTCATGAAATATATTGGTCTATGAGAGGCTGCGCAATATTTTAGTTAACCGTTTGAATTGAGCTTATATGTCTAGCGGCTCATTATCTAATAATTTTAGAGAAAGCAATGTATTTCTCAATTTCTCTAAATCAAACAGAATACACAAAAACGTTTACTCGTCGCAAATTGTGCATTGTAATGTGTACTCGGTAGTTATTAAAATTATACTTTTCTTTTGCCTCCCAATTAAATTTTTCTCTCGCATCTGTGCCGTTCCCAACATAACACGCTCCCGATTAACATGATACATCCCTCGTTTTGGTTGACTGACTCTTTGACGATGTGCTTCACACCCACACGGAGTGTCGGTCTCTATATGTGTGCATGCATACACATGCACACTTTCCCAAATCCTCGACGGCTTGTATATGTGTGTGGTGACAATCAGGAGAACGCTCAACTGACTTAACAAGGACTCTTTCCAGGCGTGTGCCTTTTATTTATTAATAACTGTGTGAAACTCGACGGCTTGGAATTAGAATTATTAGAATTGTAATATTATATTACATTAATTTCATCATTAGGACAACGCTCTCAGGAACGACGCCTCGTAGACTCTCGTAGATGTTCCTCTTTTTCCCTCAGTTGTAACTATAACTGATGATGCAAGTCGGACAAACTCGTTATCTAGTTTAGTCAATGTCACACAACAAACGTGTATTCTACAAAAAAGGGAGAAACTCTCTGGTCCATTTCTACAATTCGGGGAAAGGGAGGATAGCAAATGTGAGTTTTCTCGCCTCTTTTTGGTATACATTACAATAAAAGATGAGCACATCGTCGTTATGCTCGTATTTGCAAGTTTATTTATATGAAAACACAGAACGCGTTGTGCTCCAACGAAATATGTATAATTTTCCCTAACTTGGTTCTCAGAAGTTTTGTGCTCATCGAAGCATGTTTTATGAGGATCAAATGGATGTAAATTTGAATTTGTCTGGAATTTTCTGAGCTCCTATCTCTCTCCCTCTTGAGCATTGTAAAACATAAAAAAACCCTCTTATACATCTGGTGATATCAGAAGAATCTCTCGTCGTAATAATTATTATGGCATAGTTATTTTTCTCCCAGTGCGCCACAGCTTTCATCAGTGTAAGCAGTTCAAACAAGCTTATGAACTAATAGAAAGCAATTAGATTAGTGCCGCTGCTACCTCGCTTTAACATCCTTACAGAGACATGCTGTGCTCTCGTTTGCTTGCTTCGTTTTTCATACCTTTTTTACCAACAGCATAACCTCACTCTTAACTCTCTCTCTGTCAAGTCAGTTTTTTGTCTTTTTCTATTCTTTAGTTACCACCTTTAGTCCCTCATTATTTTCCAATTTTTTCCGAGCTTCAGAGAAAAAAAAACGTTGGCTCATTTAAAGCAGAGACGATGAGACAGATTATGCCTCTCTATACACAAAGCTGGTTTTGTCTCTGATGTAAGTGTGGAAGGCAGAATATTTTTAGAGGAGTGAGAAAAAATTCGGCTAACAAGTTCATTTAAAAATAAGTGGAGTGTATGCAAAAGGCTGTTCGTGTCCAAAACATTCTTTTCCCATTTAAACCCTTTATACTCTTTTTCACTCCCTTTTCCACACTATTTTTACCACTACACAACGACTTCAGTGAAAGAGAGCGAGAAAAGAGTGTGATGATGAGAAAAAAATCTATGGATTTTTCCAGCATAAAATCCACTGTCAGCAGCTCACTACTTATTTCTACCATATTACAGAGAGTGAAGGGAAATGGCAACCGACATTTCTGACAGGACCCAAATAACCAATTTTCATTAAAGCACCCCCAACGATCCTCTGTGATTTCTTTCAAAATCAATTTGCATCCCCATTAAATCCTCTAACTTCGTATAGCTCGTTTGTGCCATCGTCATCATCATCATGGTGGTGGTGATGAGAGCGTTCATCGTACATGACTTTATATTCACATGCACATTTGCATATTATGTGTATGAACATAAACAAGGAGTTGATTGGAAATTGCCATTTGATCAAGCTAACACACTAAGAGTCATATACGCATATACAGAAGTCAGTAATCGATTGTTGTACATCTTTCCTATTTACTATAAGTTATATTAAATGCTCAAAGCTAACAACTAGATAAACCGTCTCCACACAAGTACATGCACGATACAGGGCGACACTGGTAAAAGCGCGTGATTATTACGGTAGAAGGGTTGTTGCCAGTTGCCATCATCATTTGGGACCCATTATCTACAAAAAGAGAGGACAAGTGACAAGCAGCAAATTATCTCACAGTCTCTCGCCATCCTTTTTTTACACTGCTCCTTTCCAATCGAATACCGATTTCTTCCTCAAACATACAATGTATAGGTATATAACAACTACTTATATGAATTTCCTGTGCAGGATAACTTGTGTGAGAGTTTTTTTCTCATCTATAACACTCTCTCGTAAAAATGTGAGAGGAAAAAGGAAGGAGAGAGAGGAAGAAAGCAGAAAAAAGTTCACAGATAGCAAACTAAACTAGCAACTACTACATTATGACATTAGTGGGAGAAACTTATTTATGATGAAGATGAGGAAGAGCGAGAGAAAAATCATATTATCTAACCAATAGACATATAATTTTGACGCTGACAACTTATACTCGGGTGGTGTGCATGGGTGACTAGTTATAGAGATTATAGGAGAGGCAAGTCAATTTGATGCTCAACCATGTGATATCTTGAGGAAGTAAAGAAAAAATAGGACTGGAGGCTACACAAAGTGAAAAGGACGGAGCAGAAAGGGAGCGAGGGAAGATGATGTGATGGCACACATCGAAAATTTTATATTCGTGCATACATTAAAAAAGGGAGCATAAAGTGGAAGTTTTTGTTCACGCTTTTTTTTCCACCACGGAGTACTACCACAAGTGCGTTTTTTCGTATCTCATCTTCGTTTTCCATGATGTGACATCTGATAAGGTTGATGACGATTCTTGTTGTGTGGCTTATTGCTCGTAGCTTTTTAAAAAAAAAGGAGCTCCTTTTCACTTTGAAAAATTTCCGTATAATGATGTAATAATGTAAGCACACATCCAGGAAATGGATTGAACCCATCCAGTCAATTTTTCTACCCATCGCTTTCTTTCGTACATGGTCTTTATTCGCTTGGGTTTTTTGGTGTGTGCCTCCAGCTAGTTTTCACTTTATTTATTAGGGACGAAAAGGAAAGTGCCTCGTCATGAGAATGTGTGTTATTACATAACCGCCTTTACCACTCTTATTATTGTCGTCAACCATTTTCAGTCTGGAAGACCGGGAATTTTTATGGCGTTGAGGCGTTGGTTGATACACTGTGTTGTGATTTTATTTGGTGTAATGATATAGCTGTGAAATGAACATGTCATTATATTTCACACGTATTTAGACACAAGCTGAAATGTGAGATATTACGGAGTCAAGATTTTAGAGAAAGTGCTCGTGGTGTGTCGCTCTTCATTTGAATTTTTCCCGGAAGAAAATCTATATAAAATCCCGTTTTGTGTGGCATAAAAAATTAATGTCAGAATACCATTCCCGAGGAACTGTAATACGGTGTACGCTAAAAAGTTGAAGAAGTGAAAGTCTATCCGTGTGGAACAACTACTTCCACCACTACATTTAGATTGATTACAGTAATTTTGTGTAATGAATATTGTGTAACTATAATTGAGATGTGAGGCAATGCTTGAAAAATTGCCTCGCTCACATTTTTCTATAAAATTATATTGATTCCGCCGATGTCCTCACTCAATCAATTAAATGCAAATATCTCGAAAAAATCTACTGCGCATCTGCAATTCATTAGTGGAGTGGCACGTTACATTGAATTCTCATGTTCTGCATAATCTCCTCGTGAGTCTTCCTTTAAAAGTGAGGCACTTTATCCAATATAATGAGGATGTAAAATGAAGGCGCACACATGCACGACAAGCCTTTCATTTTTTTCTCTCAGTTTTATTGCTCATCTCTCAATTCTCGGAACTTTTGTCTGTAACATGATCATAGACAGTGAGGAGAAAGCGAGAGAGGAAAGAAAGCGCATAGTGAGTGAACATCAATATAATCTGAATGAGTTAACAAAATGAAAGGCTTCCCTCTAATATATGACTTGATTCGCGAGTATATAATATTAGAAAAAAGTATATTTTAAAACTTGGCATGAAAGCAACAGCATCCCTGCAAAGCAGCTTACTTGTTTTCTAAAGGATAACTTTTTTCTTTACCTCACAACCTTCCCTCTTCGCCGTCTTTGAGAAACTTCCATATCACATCATCATCAATGTACATGTGCTCTTTGAAGAGGAAGAAAATAAGGAAGACGAACTATTTTTTCTCAAAAAAATGTATAAAGTGTGTGCGTCGTGTGTAATATGTATGCATTGGTTATTAGAAACGAAGATGATTCTTTTACATAAAAGAGAAAAGGGTTACGTCGTCCTAAGACGTAGGAAGAAAAAAAAGTTGACGACGACGACGATGATGGTATCAATCGATTTTAATAAAGTCTCTTCTTTCCACATCTTTCACTCACAGCATGGAGTCTCCCAGACGAGTGGAAGACAAGTGATACTTGTGTCGACGAGTGTGTATATGTGGGTATGATTACACACAAGGACAAGAAGGAGAAAGCGTGACTCCCTTCCTCTCCAATATATTCCGAGAGTAGGGAAATAAAACCCTCTGAAAAAAAGTCGACGAGCACAAATATAAAGGAGAATTTTAAAGTAGAGCTTATGAACTGTCTACACCTCTCTCGTCTATACTTATTAGTCAAGAACGAAACAAACAGGTAGAGAGGTTTTTATACAAGTTATATATTTATAGCATCTAGTATAAAGTTTTTTTGTACAGAAAAAATCCCTTCTTTTCTTGTTGATCCCTTATTATTTTCTAGGTGATACTCAGCATGCATCATGATGAGGATGATGACGTTGGTGAGATAAAACAGTGTGGTATAAGGTGGCAAGCGTATGTATAGTCAGTATATCATGAATTTTCACAAGTATTTTTTTCGTGAAAGACAGAGATATGATTTGCATCTCATCTCAGCTTTATATTATGCATGTATAAATATATGGGATTTTTTGTGTGTGTGCACAGTGAAAAAAGAGAGCTTGTTCAATTTTACAGACAAGAGGAATGCTTAGAAAGGAGTGAGGATGCATGAAGTTTCATACACTTGACTGATGATTACATATTGATAAAAAAAGGATATTTGCTTGGATGGATTATTATTATGATGATAGGAAAAAGGGGGATCAGTTGCCTTGATTTGTGCAATACTGTGAAAACAGTGAAAGAAAAAGAGTGTGTGCGTTCCTAGTTGGAAAGAGAAAGGAAAAGTTGATGGAAAGCTGAATAAGAGGGAAAACAAGGTGATACCCTGCCTCCTCGCTCAATTCCCTTTTCTCTCCAGCATCTTCCAGGAATGTTAAGTATAGTACGGAGGTACATTGATGCAAAGGTTTTCTTGAAGGCGACCGTCGTGATTACTTTTTTCTTGCTACAGGGAAAAGGATATCAGTCAACAGTGTTTGTATACATTGCTATAAAAAGGTTTGGAAAAATTCTGCGTATACAACCGAAAATGATTGGAAGAGTGGTTTACATTTTGTTAACGTTCACGCAGCACATCAACAGGAAAATGATATGCATGAGGATGTGAGTATAAAATTGGGAGTAGTGTGCTTGAATTACGGAGGTGTAATAAGCGATTTTTCCGAGTCGTGTTTGGTTTTGGGCAAACTACAATCTTACGAACGGATTTGATCACTTAAGAAAGGCTCGTTTTGTTTGTGCTGAAGGAATTGCATCAAGCCTATATTTTCATGGCACATCTGTGGCACTGGTGCGTGAAGGTGGTGATGGTACGTTATTTGGTACAGTGATTTGTGTAATATATGAAATTAGGAGAGATAGAAATAGTCTGCATAAACATTTGCTGTATCTGTGTTCGCAAGTCACGGGAGTGTGATCCAGAATATATTTGCTTTACATGACCAAACACGATGCTAAATAAAGTTAGAATTCAATTTCTTGCCAATAAGTCATATTTGTCTGAAATATGTACTGCGAATAAGTAACTGGAGTTGAAAGAAAATTGTCACGAAAATATTTCCGACGAGATACTTATTTTCACTATCTTAATATTGAGTATTTTTTCATCATCACACACCTAACCGGCAGGATTGAAGTTTTGATATATTATATAAGATTGCAAATTAACTTCTACACGCTCCCACGCCCAGGCTAAGCTTCAGTTCATTAGTCTACCCAGAAAGTTTGTGCTGTTGAAGACGATGCTTAAATTCAACTTTCAACTCAATTTCTTTTTTAAAATTGGGAAAAGAGCATATAAAAAATGGGGTATGCTTCTGCACACCAATTATTACCGACGCTCATCGCGCCTGTATTTTTACAAGGAGGTTAGCTAGATTATAGTGACGTACTCGTTGTGACAAAAAGGGAAAAGTTTTTAATTGAAATTTGCAAGCTCTTAACTTTGTTTCCTTGCTTTTGAAAGAAAATTCTCGCTCTCTGGATCATGGTGGATATAAAAATGCGTTATGAAACTAGTAGGTACTTCTGTTGTTGTCATGTCCGTTTGTCTGTCCATCTTCTTACTCTTTGCTTGAAATTACTTTCAAAGTGAAAAAAAATGTTCAGTTTAATTTCCATGTCACGATTCTTCAGTAAGTAAACTCATTTTTGAGCGGTAGTAGGTCACGCTATCTATCGGTAGTATACATTGGGAACTTGCTTCTTGAATTATTACTATGCAAGAGCTCAGAGCTCACTACCATTCCCAATTTCTTGAGAAGAAAGAGGCTCAGAGAAGGGTTAGAAGACTGTTTTTTCTTCAAAAACTGTGAAACCTGCCACTAGTTTTCACGCTGAAAATATAATACCGTTGTGTGGTATTCATTGTGAAACGAGTTGACAAAAGAATATGACGTAGAACACATCTATTCATGATTTGACGCATATGGCTGAGTGTGC
>JAHZMW010001078.1:0-16714 GCA_027743745.1 Alloscopus bannaensis | reverse complement strand
AGCACTTTTAACCAATTCAATTGAGGCGACAACGGTCGCTTCAATCCAATTTCTCAAGAATTTAAATGTTGCACATTTAAATATACCTTTCGAAGTTACGTCGCTACATATTCACGGAGTTCACTTTCTCCATATAAGGCGTAATAAATGTTAACAAAAGGCGTACATTTAAAATGATTAAAACTTCGATGAGCGATTGTAAAGTAGCATTATAAAAAATTTATCAAGTATTCGTACATTGTATTGGTTGTACCTTTAAATAGCAGTAGAACTTGATGTATAGGTAAAAGTTGTACATTACCAAATAACTAAATGCATCTGTTGACAGTATTACATGATATTATTTAAAGTATACATCATGATTCCATATTAAAGACACATGTATTATTTTTGTCTCTGAGGACATCGTATTCATCGACATCAATAGATATGAAGATAATGCACTGTATAGGTTCATGTATTGTGTGTGTGCTCCTCTGTGAGTTCTTGTAACTTATTATTGAAGTAAACTTATCTACAGATGAATAAATAATGTAGCCTCTTAGCATGAAGGAGGGGAAACCGTGCGAAGTCTTGTGTTATATCACACGCTTTCCTGTCTCTTCTCATGGTCTTTAAATCGGTTGTACTTACTCATACACAATGCAAAAAGTTACAACTTTTTTTTCTTCATAGCATACGTGTGGCAAAGAGGGAGAGAAAACAGTACAAAAAGAATAGAGCATTCAGAGTTACAATTACAATGTAATGTCAGTGTGCCCATACTCTTTTGAATATTATTATGAACAATCATAGCGCACGAAAGAGAAAACAATTTCTAACTTTTCCTCTTGAGTACAATTTGAGGTTAGGGGAAAGTAAATACAGAGTGGATTAACTTTGTGGTTATTAATGTGAGGAAAGCCTGTCGTATTTCTTAAATGTGACCTAAACAAAAGGTTGTACAACAAAGTAGCTTACGTATCATCAGCCATACTGTTTTTTTCGCGCAGTCATCTTGTCACGACATATCAGAAGAAGAACCACCTTCCAAACCTTTATTCTTTTTCGAATGAGTAGAGTAGTTAAAAGCAATGTGTGCCCTTTCGTGTATCTTTTTTAACATTATTACTATGTAAGGATGATGATGATGCTTATTCATATTTCATATTTTGTATTCAGCCCAGTCTTTACATGCTTCCTTTGCTAAACATAATGTTGTACATGTATACTGAGCTTGTACTCGTATAAATTGCTGCTTCCTTTTGAACCGAAATCGGGGGTCCGAGAAATAGCTCGATGTAACTGCTGTGTACTAAACTATAACACTTTGAACGATGATTATAAATGCACTGCTTTTCGCACGACATGACTTGACTACAGGTGCTCTGCGTCGTTTTAAGCGCCCTTCTCTCGAGTGTGGAAACCATCGTATTACCTGGACAAAGACGAGCTGAGCTAATGTATACTTTTGATTTGCTCTCCCATTAGTCAAGCGATTTGTTCGATTCTTTACCATTTTAAATGGAATCAACTTTTTCAGTTGAGACTAGGGTTCCGACCTGGAATCAAGTCAGCCTCAGTGTTGAGGTGTCACTGTGTCCACAAGAGACACAGAGTGTCGATCCTATTAAAACTTGAATTTTGCTCCATATAGCCTTAAACTAAAACAATCGAATTTTTCAAATAGCCTAATAAAATTTAAGTGATCTCATTTTTGATAATCTTACGATTAGCAGTTACTAGATCAATTCATTCATTTCTTACAATTGAGACAATCATGGGTACGTTGAGAAATACAATTAAGGAGACTATAATATAAAATTATTTACATAGTATAACTGCAGTCTGCATATACAAGGCATAGATTACCTGGTTCAATTTTTTTCATGAACCATTCCAGACTGAAGTTGTCAGTTTTCATACAGTTTCCTTTGTTGCTTCTCTGAGTAGGTCGAACGCTACCAGTTCCTGTTCCATGCAAAGTGTGTGGAGACAAGTCTTATGGAAAGCATTACGGAGTATTTTGTTGCGACGGATGCTCTTGTTTTTTTAAAAGATCTATACGAAGAAACATTGTGTACACGTGTGTGGGTAAGAATTCAACCAAATTTCTGCAAAGTGCTTCAAGGCTAATTAGATAAAGCATTTTATTCTCAATTTCTCATTGCTGCCATCAAGCTGGGAATGGAGACTGTGTGATAGACAAAACGCGAAGAAACTGGTGTCCCGGGTGTCGACTGAAAAAATGCCTTGAAGCCAATATGAACAAGCACGGTAAGTCCCTTTAACTTTCTCCACAAATTTCTATGTAAATTACTAAAACAAGCGTTGCAGCAACCAAAAAGATGTCAAAGGCACAAGATAGTGAATGTTTTTTATCGCTTTATCTGCATGAATATTGAAAATACTTTGACAAAGGTAGAAAGCTTCTTGAGTAGGTACTAGGTACCTACAAAATGGAAAGTGATCATACACGACACAACTTTAAAAATCAATCTCATTAAAGCGTAATCAGTATTCAGCAATGAGTTTCTCATCACTACTTTTTAAGCCCCAATTGCGTGCAGTCAGACCCAAAAATTACATGATGCATAATTTCTATTACAACATTTGTCATTATTATTCTCCCTGATCATGATTTCATAAGACTCACTTCTCTGGACGTGAGCAGGCTGACACGTTGCTTTCAAACTCAGTTTTCTACGTAGGATATTAAATATTCATAAGTTTTCAGCCTTTTTCGCCCTCTCTCCACAACATCAACATACTATTGTTGTTTCGAGTTGAGGGAGAGAGATACTCCAACATAACATTCACTTCCAATTTTCCAAACTGTAAGCAACAAAGCAAATTGTTTCAACCTCTTTACTTTTTGGCACAGAACTACTTCGGGAGAAAGTAGGGTGGAAGTTTGTAAGGCAGGGAAAAGTGGAAATTCAATATGGCAAGTCATCACTCATCACTGTCACCGTTGACAAAGCTTGAGTAAATGCATAACAGCATAATAAACTAAAACGTTGCGTTACACACATGTAATGAAAGGTGGGAGCACTTCAAAACATCACTCGTCTCTGTAGTTGTTGTTTCGCCTAAGACGTCATTACATATTCACAAAAAAAACTCAGATGATTTTTTTTTCTCTGTCTAAAAATCTGCATACTCACTCGCAGTGTAACAGTCAAAAAGTAGTAGATTTAGAGAGCAAAGGGTAAAGGTGTCAAACATTTCATCCATCTATCTCCTTTCACCACCCTCTCATCGTGTCTCAACAATACAGACACAAAGCAAATACACACTTTTTACTTTTAGCAAAGGGGAAAGCACACACTTAACAAAACTACTTGTGTGCAGTATTATTGATAAAGGGAAGATAACTACGCTCTTTGAAGCAGAGTAAATGTAAGCAAACAATGAAAAGAGCTTTCTCTCTAAATACATTCGATGTCAAAAAGTGTGGGACGACAGAAAACGACATGAAATTATTGTTAATAGTGTATGGCACCACTCCTTTAAAAAAATCTTCTGTTTTCCTACGTTTTCCTTTACTCTTTCATGTCGATCAAAGAAAACATTGATATACACACTCAAACATATAAATATACATACATCTATAATAAGGATTCCTACGTATTGGTTAAAAATTTGTCAATCGTTCCACTTGATAAATCGTCAAACTCCTTTGGCTGAAGAGTGTTGTCCACAAAAGCGTAAGTCGAATGGTAAGGCGCTAGGGAAGTATTACATTAATTTCATGTTCCGTGCGAAAGGAGTAATTGTAGTAGGATATTATAGGTAGCGGAAAAGTAAGCAAGAGATGATTGCTTTTTCTTTTTAACCACTTTCCAACCTCTCTACACGCTCACCTTGCTTCTCTCTTATGAACTAGATGTTGTGCTTCACTTACCTCATGGCATGAGAGTGTGCATGTGGAGCAACTTTTGATTGTCAGGCTATTCGATGGACAAAAGAGCGATTAAAAATTCATACTGTCATTTATTACGTGGGGCAAAAGGGGAAGAAGCGTTGGAAGCACATATCATACATGGCGCACACCAACCCTCTTGTCCTTGTCTGCCTTTTTGTACTTACAACAACTCACCGTTTTGTAGCGAACATCAGAAAAGATCCATGTCTCTTGCTTCATTCCATGCTTGAGGATTACTTATTAGTAATACTTTATGTGGACATGCACATTGCGTACATTTCGTGTTGTAGACAAATGACGAGCCGCATTGTCTTTCACACCTTCTACATTATGAATGTTGCCGTAAATTAGCGCTTTTGACAACTATACAACAATACAGCAATATAGAAAGAATTGGGGAAGCAGTATGTTATTTGATGGGAATCAGTGGTTGGTAATGTTTATGCTCTACATTTTAGCTGTGCAGGAAGAGAGGGGCCCACGGAAGAGTTCGAAGTCGAAAATGTTTGGCTCCTTTCCCTTGGGTAAATCAAGTGGGTCCTCGACACGAATGACCGGACGACGAGCTACAATGGCGAGCTCTGCCTCGGCAAAAGAGCGTCGCAACAGATTGTCATCGTCATCTTTCGAGAATACATTAGCTTCAAGAGCGACCTCTGAAAATCAAGATGACGATGCAGGAGAAAGTGTGAAAGCTACCTCAAAATCCGAAGCCACGGATTCCCCTCGAAGTGACCTCGCTGCGGATGTAGATGTACAGGAAAGTAAAGAGAAGGAAGTCGGGAGTAAGGATGAGAATGATGTGAAACAACAGAGTTGAGGGGGTGAAAAATGGAAATGATGATTGGCACAAGTCGCTGGCGTCAACTTTCTTAGGAAATTACAATGCTTTGCAATCCTTACATACTTTGCCCATGATGAACAACAAACAACAATCGTTTCACGGTGCGATGTACTCGTCACAAGCCTTTGGAGCTTCACGAGTCAATATATTTAGTCAGCAATCCACGATGTTTCCAACCCCATTGTTTGGGGTTGGAGGGACTGCTTGCGCTTCGCAAAAGGTCAATGGAATGGGAACGGGTGACTGGTCCAACGTTTTAGAACAGTGGCAAGGTACCTACGCCTCACAATGACAGGGTTAACACAGCCTGATGGAAGAATATATGATTGATTTTATTGTTTTTCAGGAAACTTTTACTTAAACCTGTTTATAATCAGTGTTCAACATGCTCGTGCTCAGCCTCCATTCAGCCTTTTTCCTAAAGCCAGGCAAGATGCGATTTTACACGGTAATTGGTACCAGCTTTTGGGACTTCACTTGAGTACTCTCGGACTGTTGTCGTCAAACGCTTTCTTCGGGCAATTGCCCGAAGCTGCAGGAAATAATTCGGTGTACACCGCTAGGTATCAATGTCGTATGCATATCACCCCTTTCTTAAAAGAATAGGTATGTTACGTTTTCACTTTTTACAGCCACTTTATGCGGACAATTGCAACGGTTTGCTCTCAACTTGTTTTGACACCGATGGAGATCTCATTCTTGGAATCCTTAATGCTGACATGTAATGGTAAGTTATGGTACACTTCAATTTCTACTTTTGCTTTTGTATACGGGTATGAAAAACCCTGTTAATCTTCGCAGAGACTGTCGACGCTGAAGGTGAAAAACAAGAGCAGGGGAGTGATCTAATGCTGCGTTTTAAGCAAGAAATGGAAGCACTGTATCAGAAGCTCCTGGTTTCATTAAGTTTCTACCTCTCTCAACATTTTCCTTCGCAGCCAGCTACGATTTGGAAATACACTGGGATTCCTGGAGCTTCTCAAATCACCTCATGTCAAGTCATATTTTTCTAGTTTTACGACTCCTCAGATTTTGAAATTTGTTATAGATAATTTTTAAAAGGGACGACTTTACTTTTTGTAATAACAACACACGGGAGGACAGTCGTAAGATTATGGATTTAATTTAATTCTGCTTGCAATAAAGTGTCTCGTTGTGGCCCGGTGAAAGCTTTAATATACGGTATATTATATATACCTACCCTTACCAATGTGCATCTCACTTTTTACTGACTTCTATTCAACGAACAAACAGTGCAGTTTGTGATTATGCAACATTTTATGAAATCCGATTTTTTAAGTATCTAATGTGCTAAGAGATTGTTAGAAGGTTGAGTGTTTTTAATTTTGCATTTCGCTCAATTGTGTAACCCACTTTTTTGTTTGAATTTTGTGAATTTTTTTTATATCTAACCTACATGATATGCTTTCGTAAGAACCTCGTAAGAACGTTTACTACTATAAAAATTAGCATGCTTTCGAACAGCATTTCTGGCTAACCTTCAGATGTTGATATTTGCCCAAATATTTATGATGTAAGTAATCTGAAAATGTATTGTAAGAATCATACCGGTATTTGTCATATAAAAGTTTGCCACATTTCCATGAAGTTACTCTTGCTGTAAGGCCTATATAAACAGTGTTCAAACCTGCTTGGTTTACCTAAATACGCATACATGCGTACAACCTGTTTGTTCGTATATTTGCTTTGGCTCCGTGTTTAGCTTTGCACATACCTATACGTTGCAACGTCATATACATATACTTTGTGTGTGACACAACCGAAGCTGTACATGGCTAATTACATTTCTGCATTGTCTCTACCCGTCACGCTCGGCTGTCATACTTCAACTCTGGACAACCTACTACCTAAATACTATGAATCCTGATCGTAAAAGTTAAACTAGCTGCTCAGAACAGAGGGTTGGTTGGTTTATGCAGTAAATTAAACACTCCACAATTAGTATTGTAAAAACGTATTTCGTTTTTATATTTGACTGTCTTCCCATAACGAGTACGGTAGCTTCGAAAGTTGGAAACAAGACCCACAAAGTAGTAATCATAATGATGATGCTTCAGAATTACACAGCGACTTGTGATTGATTGTGTACGGACTTTTACTCATCGTCTCAGGCGCATACGGTTTCATTTATGACAAACAATCAAGCAATCTATTCAGCAGGACACTTCATTATTTTTGATAATTCATCTAATAATGTGTAACTTTGCTGCGGCATACATTATAGTTGTGATCTCCACACTATTGAAGTTCGTAAGTAGAATACAATTTAAGCACAAAATGATTAAATACAAGATAAATAATTAGCTATATTATTATTAACAAAATGATTAACAAACCATCTAGGTTCAATTGTAAATTTTGATAGCCTTCTCGAGTGTGGAGTACCGGGATCTTTTGGGGGCTTTATTTACATGATCTACACCGAGCCACGGCTTGCCACTGTAACTTTGCGAGTACGACTGAAAATGTTCCGGCTGCACAGGACACGTATCCTCATCTTTCTCCAGAAACACCGGAGTTCCTTGGGATACTAACGCTACTTTTATTTTTGCCCAGTCTTTTTCATTTACGCCTAGTCGATTCTGGATTTTCTGCTTCACGACAGACCATGTCTCTCCATAACGCACCTTGAAAAATAAGTGTTAAAGAAGCATGTGATTAAAATAATCAAATCCAAGTATACATTGGAAGCTTAGAGATAAAGTCCGCCAATCATGACGTTATATATACCACCAGGTGACTTACTTTAATCAAAAACGGTACACCGAATGTTGAACGAGCTTCCTTGTGGAAATGAGCAACCTGTACTAAAACTTCGTTAGAGAGAATTGATTTTTCTTCATCTGGAATTTCTTCTGCGCGGTAATACCCTGAAAAAAAAAGGTGTCATTCGTTCTGTGAAACTCTGCGAAACTGCAATTTCATAGCGTCACAGTAGTACTAACTTGAGTAGTTATTTACACTTACTATTAGGAGAATTATTATTATTGATGACGTCTGCGCTGATATCATTTTCTATGATATTTGCAATTCGGTGAGTCGAAATTTCCAAAAGACGTAGTGTCAATGGATGATCTTCTGAAACCACTTTTGACATCTCATTCAGCACATCAGCTACTGTTATTCTAGGTGCTTTATTAACATAGAAAACCACCTCCCTCTCCGCTGAAATTCAGAGTACATGACCATGTTGAAGCTTGGTGTCAGATATTTAGAAGCTTTTTTGAAATCCTAAAATTATTATCTGTGTAGTTAATTGCGCAATGCAACTTACCTTGATCCTCTGGGGCATAAAACAACAGCTTAAACTGTTTTTTATGTTCCAGTTCTGTTACTGGTATTCCGAGAACTTGGTAAAACAACTTATAAGGACTACGAGTGGGTTTGTGAACAGGCGCCAGCTTTGTCAGCAAATCCGTGCTATCCTGTTCAAATTTTATGGGAAATGCCGGAGAGTCCCTAAAAGAAAGCGCAGTTATTATTATAGCATGTGCAAATACACAGTCTCCCGTGAAATACTAGAAATAATTAATAATGAAATTGAGACTTACTTGTACGGCTGACTCCTGTAAAACTGAATATATAATGGATTTACACCCAGCCTCTGACCCACTTTCGAAGCCATCTCCATGTAATTCGACTTCAAACTCATTTCCAGAGTGAAACTCTCGTTGGTATTGCTTTTATCAACGAATGTTATTTCATACCTGCATTTATCAATAAAATCAATCAATCGTGTGGAATAAGTAACAACCTTATTTCTTAATTTAACAAGACACTGTGTAGCGAGATAAATATATCATGTTCTTACATGTACTGCATATAAATATAATAGTCTGTGACCGATTTTAATTTGCGGGTGGGGTCGTAGGTTCTGTGAAAAACTACAATATCACCATCCATCAGCTCATTTAGAGACTCCAGGGTAGCATTCAAGTCGACAACCTTTTCAACAGAACCGGGGGAGATTTCTTCATAGAGAGTGATCGATGCATCATCCGGTAAGCTAGCTCGTTTCCGGCATTCAACGGCTAGGTCATCTAAACATTAAAATACATTTTTATATAGTTGCAATACTTGCAATCCAAAGAAATCCAGAGTCTCTATTGACAGTATAGTTGTCGCACTTACTGAATGACGTGCAAATGGGAACACACCAATGGCCAAAGTAGTGGAGACTTTCATTAACTGGGTCGTACATTTTAAGGAATATTATCACATCATTTTCTTTGTCAAATGGAGGGAGCCCATCTCTCTCGTCGTCAGTAGGTAATATTTCTAAAAATATTGGCAACTGATGTCCAAACAGGGTTTCCTCAAGCGTTTTACTGTTCTCGGGAGTTATGTCCAAATACATTGGGCGTATAACTTTCGTACTCCGCATGTTAAAAGGCCAAAGTCGCAATCGTTTCATATCAACGTTCTACAGGTGTTTCATGATTTAAAAAATGAGTATTAGCTACAGCACAAACTCGACTGATTTCTTCCTTATTTGATGTACTATCGGACTTACGAAGGTTTCAGATAGTGTCTTGAGAAACTCATGAGGCTTCGTCTTCTTCAATACTCGAAAGGAGCGAGAATTTGCAGTGGCAGCCGGGCTCATCTTTTCTTGATCAAATAGATCAAAGCCTTGGTGTCCACCAAAAGCATCCTCCAGCATAACAGTTACTTGCATATACAAGTGAGCTTCGGATCTTTCTTTGCGTTTTAGAATCTCAATATTTTTTTCCTCCTGAGTAATGATGACAGAATTCAGGACTTGGTTCAGGAAAAATATACATAATCCAACTCTACCAGTGACAAAAAATACACGTCTAGATTACCTTCAAGCGCTCCAATAATTCCCTCGGTATATCATCTTCTGTTACTTCCTGAAGCACATCTGGCAAGTTTGAATCTCTTATGTACACCAACATGTATGCATTAGTTGACTGCTTTACGCCAGGATGTAGGTCGTCGTTCTAAAGTAAATCATTATTTCATTATAGTTTGGCTTGTGTTAGTACGTCCTGAGAATGGCAAAATATCAACTTTTCTTTACCTCTTGTCCCCCAAAATTGTGCTGAATAGCTTCAGTCTTTGTACACCTAGAAACAACATCGTCGTCAAATTTGCACCACTTTCCGTCTCCTCTTGGATTTAAAAAGACCACATAGTGGCCACCGTGGTTATCTCCTGAATGTACAAGCACCTAAAAGTTGAAAGCAAGTATCGTCAATTTAAATTGTACAATTCTGCCATTTTCCAATTCGTTCCAACATTTAATGGAATCATGTATTCTTCGTACTGCGTGTAATATGTAAGTTGGCTTAGGTTGACAGGACTCCTTATCTTTTACAAATTCGTCCAACTGAATTTTCTCAAAAAATTCGAATCTATCATTTGATTTCACGGAGCAGTCCGTCACAGGATCATACTGAAACCTCATCAAATGCAAGTGAAGAACTGGAGGAAATGATGTAAAAATGACTCCCTTTTCAGCTTCCTGCAAATCAGATAACAAAGAACAATCAATACCGAGAACGAATTTCTTTTTGAACACCTTCCCAACTAAAGTTGTTGATTGCGAACCTGCAGTCCATGAGCACCAGCATCGTATTTATTATCTCCATCCAAAACTTCCGTTGCAACATAGTCACGGAAAGACTCGTACAAATCTTTTTTCCCCTTTATATTCAGCTGAATGTCATAAAACGTTTCAGTCCGTGATGACTCGTACTTTACATGCTTGGTGGTAAAAAACAAACATTCGGACAGTTAGGTAAAATTTATGCTATATCTGCTATTGGTCTTCTTGGGTTTAGTGTATGAGCACCTTGCACTTAATGAAAGAGATCATTTTCCCTTCGAACAATTTAGGCACCGTTCCTTCCACACATGTTCCTTTCATCTATAATGCAACGTAAAAATGTTACTTTCAACTACTTAGCATATTAATTGTAAACCTTAAAAAGCGGAAATGTCGATTGACTTACTAGGAAAAAATATCCAAGTTCAGGTGCACTCGGTACTAGTGTGACATTCGACTTACTGATCAACACTGACAAAATGTTATATAGTACCTGATTTTTAAGACCAACGTAACCGGTATGTTTCTTCGAGTCCCATGCCACTCCATGTGGAGCGTCTGCTTTAACATCAACTTCAAGCTCTATGTAATCATTTTTTACATATCCCTTTGATGGATCCATTAACGCTGGCCAATCAATGAAGTTTGAATACCCCCAGTCATTTTCCTTGGAATGGAAAATGTGACTAATTTCTAAGTAAATTGTAAAAACAACACAGAATTAGAAGGAAAAATTACTAAGATTCACACTATTACACAAGATATATATTTAATCTACTTCTTTGAAAAGCTTCCACTCCAGTTTTCTGGGACAAAATTCTCAAAGTGGCAACGGCACTACAATTCCAGCTGGATGACTCTGCCTCTCCATTACCTGTTTTACACGTAAATATACATTCGTCTATTAAATTACCACCAAAATGAATTGGACAAACATGTAAAGATTCGAGTTTCAACTTACACTGAAGAAAAAATCCGAGCGACATGTTACGACTGGCCCCCTGGTCAGCACGCGGCATTACCATAATTCGCCATGGAAGGTTCCTCACATAAGTCGGAGGTGATAAAACTTGCTCTCGTAGTCTGGAAACGTTATCAACTTTAAACCGAAAAGTTGCCTCCGACCTTGCAGCTCCATCTTCGTCCTCCTCCATGTTTGTTACGTCTGTGAATAGGTACAAAGTTAGAGCTGTATTTCACAAAGGTATGTAAAAGCCATTAAAATCATGTCTAAGCGAAATGGGGCTTTTAATTTAGTTGCTGGAAATGTATCTAAATCCTAAATTCCACTAAGCAATAAAAATATATCATTTTTGAAACTAGAGCCTATCTTAAACCTCCTTTCCCATACACGTTTCATTTAACAATTCTATTCTATGTAACAGTAACGTCCTGTTGCAAAGAAGACCAAACGTACTTCTCCAGTAATTATGTAAAAAGTACTTTATTGTCCACTTAGCATTACTGTTAGTCCCAGTTGACACTTCCCAGCATCATGAAAGTAAATGTAGGAGCAACACATAGGGACTGTCAGAAAATCTGGGTATGTATTCAAATATATTTTAGTTTTTGTATAAAAACTTTAATTTGAAGAATAACAGACTTGCAATTTGCATACAGGAACAAATGATCGAAACAATCCTAACAAATTTCGAGTTACCTCGAAACAATTGATTTAAACTGAAAAATAAACCTTTAAACTATATGCGATTTGTTGATTGATTGATACTGAGGCCCTGCTACCTCAAAAAATTCAGTAACAATAAGTCTGGCGCGTCATATTACAATAACCTACACAGCCCTATTCAGCTAAAAGTCAGTTTTTCACAAAGTACTCCATATAAAGTCTGATTTAAAAAAGTAGCTAAGCGTAATGATTGTTGTTCATGTGTTATATATATGTGTGACTAAACTATTAACTATGGACTATATAGTTTACTCGTCTTCAAACAACATTCTTACAAGAACCGATACCTAGTATACGATCTGTTTTACCATTTGTTGCGTCCATCGGAACAGTGTTTTGGACAGATGCGTCGTGACCTTCTTCAACGTCCATTTCCTCAAGTTGTGCACCAATCTGATAAAAAACAAAACAATGTACTCACTTTACAAGTTTTGATTTAGTTATTGTTATTACATATATGAGGTATGTTGCATTGCAAGGAGAGTAATATAATTGATAAACGATAAATGCCATCAATTAGTATCAATTATAAAAATTCAATGCTATTATGTCATACGTCAATCTCGTTTTTGTCTTTTGCTTTGCTTGTACTAGAAAAACCTTGTGTACTAGAAAAAACTTGTGTAAATATACAATATACGCTGCTGTATATTCTGTCCACACATCAAAATCTACTGTCAACAGAAGGACCTACTAACTAGTAAAACTGTCCGAATTCCTACTTTCTATTACTCGGTTTTTCCTACTTTTGTTAGTGCGATTGCTTGTCGTATGCGGCATGGCTTATGACTTTATACATTTAAAAAACTGTACCTGAGGAGTGAATGGCATAATAGAATCACTGCTTAGCTCCTTAAATTGTTGAAGGTAAATATCCTTATTGCTTTGTTGTAAAGAACCTGGAGTATGCCTAGTTTTTAGCAGGAACCACCGACAGCCAGACAACCCAGGATTGCTGCAAATAAAAACACTCGAGTTATTAGTTTCCATTTTCAAAGCGACGTTGTCTGCATTCATTTTCCAAATCAATTCTATGTACCGCTTGAACTTGCAGCATGAGCATCCAATTTCTGCTAGAAATATCAGCAACAGAGTCTTCCCCAGGAACTCATTTGTTGTGATCTTGCTTCAGATAGTTATTGCTTGGCATCCCCGGACAATATGACTGGAAGCTGCAAATCTAAACCAAATAAGTATCAATTAATGTCATTTCATAACGCCATGTTAACGAGCAGTTTTAATAGACTAAGGCATTCCTCAATGAGGAATCCTCATGATTACCATAAACTAATTTTAAATCTAGCACACGGTTGATTCACCAACTTTTCAGTCTGACGTTTAAACAAACACCAACTAATTTGGTTTTTCGCTGACAATGAATAAATGCTCTTCTTCATTTAGAAAGTCTACAGCTTCGTGAAAATCCTCCAGTGAAAATTTTCAAACAATTACATAGCCAGCCATACTGTTAATTAAAAGTATACCAAGAAAATACAAACAATGATGTTATACAAACAATGATGTGTTACCATTACTGTAACTGGTCACTGACCAGTGGTCAGCTGACTAAAAAACTGGCTTTATCTTATCATTCACCATTATTGCGATAATTGCTACCTACACACATTAGATAATCGCGTTTTTTCACTCATTACCTTTAGATTTATACACCGAACAAGTCGACAAGGTCAATATAAAATCCAACATTTATTCCTCCGACACTCTTGACAGTCTTTGATCCTAGCTATTCCGAATTCCAACTATTAAATCAATAATCTTAGTGAAAACAATTAACCAACCCAATTACTAATTACTTCTCTTTACGATCCGCAATACGTATCAAAATACTTGACTGCAATTGCAGTAATCGCTAAAAAAAGACTGGTATGTCTAACGACATTAAACGTAACAATTTATTCTTCCCTTGGTGAACTTCAACTGTCAAGAGTCGACAACTTGTCAACAAAACAAAACCTTGCGTTTCTCAACCTCAAGACTAATACAAACTTGTGCTGCAAAAATGCACAAAAACGTTTTTCAAGCAGGCCATATCACCTATCGTTAATTTTTCCAAATCTTTAAACTCTGAATACAACTAATTTTAGATCTCAACCAAACCTTTCTTTTTTACCTGTCCAATCTCAACAAATCTTGCTGCTAACTAATTAAAGCACTGCAAAGCAATTTGTCATGAAAAGCACAAAATATTTACCTTGTCCTCAAAAAACCTGCGATCTAGATTCCCTTCAAGTTTTCATCTCTCGCACTTTTCTTCTTGCTGCACTTTTCCCTTTTTTACCGTACACAACGTCTATTTTCACTCGTAAAAAGCGACACAAAAGTGTTCAATACAAAATGAGAAGTTGCCTGTTTAAAAAAAGTCGTGTCGTTACTTCAAGTATTAATTATTATTAGTTTTCTTTTGCTCGTTGACTAAATTACCAAATGGTCTTTACATTATCATTACTTTTTACAGTGTATTTAATAATCTACGAATTTTCTATTCAGAGCAACAGACACACACAACAATAATATCAGTAGTACACAATAATACGAGAATTTCCCTTTAAAAATGTAAACTTTTGCCGTCGTCGTCGTGAGTGTGTCTCTCGCCTTCATCACTCTTTCTCACCACAACTCAATAATATACACAAACATCATCGACTAAAAAACGAACTGTATCATCATTATAGCAATCAAAAAGGGATTTTTTTATGTGGGAAAAGCAGAAGAGAAGTTGGGACGATGATGATGAATAAGGTTTTGAATCGCACTTACTCCATTTGTATCGGAGAAGAGTGTAGAATCGTGTAAATGCTTTAAAAAAACACGGTAGATATAATATATTTCGTATGGTTTTGGGTTTAACATTGAAACACGGAGGAAAGGAGCATTTTCGGGTAGATTTTCAATTACAACAACAGTCCACAACTTGTCCGCTGCTGCTGCTGCGCTTCAGCACAAAATCGAAGGAATTACTATGTGAATCGTGTGGTCCGAACCGAAGCGAAGAAGATATATAGAAATGTATAAGTGTAAGTAATATAAAAAATGTATTATACGTTATGTGTGGGTTGTTCTAAGCTTACATGATATTGCTTTCACATGTTAAGTCTAGATGCATGGGGAAGATGGAGAGAATGACAAGTTGGAAAATGGAAACGGAGTCTCCTTTCTGGCGTAAATACATAATATTTCGTAGCTACTTTGTGTCATCCCTTTGCACTGAACAGTACGAGTTGGTATATACGTCGAATGTAGGATCGGATCTCATTATGCACACTCCGGGCATGATATACAATGTTCACTATATATGGGAAATGTAGGAAAGTCTAGCAGGTTCACATGCAGCAAACTGAAGCTTTGACGAATGGAGATATTTTTTAGAACTATCCTGGCATCGTATAAGCACAATGTTGTAAGCTTGTAACATTACATCACACACGGAGAAGCGTTGTACTTTGTGTGCGAGATACGGAGAAGACGTCATGAAAGGGAACATCCTTTTAATGATTCAATCTATGGCGTTGTTCGCTTTTCTATCTTTGAGCGTACTGAGTATCGAGAAAGCTTTCAGAGGATGTAGAGGTTTGCTTAGAGAAAAGTGTGCACACTCATTGTCAGAGTGGAATGCTTATTATCGGTAGCATCACTTCGTGATCACGAATCTCGTCGGGAATTTCGGATTCTGGAGAATGAGCCAGATACATCTCTGGCATGAGGGAAAAGGGGGTAGGTTACAAGGATGTGAAAATTTCCACCACTTTTATACACATTCTACACAATATACTATGCCGATCACAGTGTGCGTTTTGTGTTTATTTTTACTTCCAAGTCGAAGTCATGCTGTAATTCATGTTAGATTACAGATATTCCCTGCGTATTATGTTCTTGCCTTTTGTAAGGTGAGAGTGGAGAGATGAAATAGAGATGGTTTGGGATTCTCGTGAATGAAGGTGAGAAACTTGGTGTAATGAGGGCTTGGGGAGAAATTCAATGAATTGTAGTGGCTACGACCGTGTGCTTGACAATGACATTCAAGCCATTGCGTGTGTAACTGGAGATGGCAAATTTTTATAGGTGAGGTTGGTATTTTGTCCGCTAGTTTTGGAGAAAATCTCGGTGATTCTTGTGTTTCCCATTGTGCTTTGTATTGACCCACAATCATATAACCGATGAATGGAAGCATTGTATTGGTACTTGGTAGACGCAGAGACGATGAAGTGCTTAGGTATTCTTTATTCTTTATTTTATGGTACACATAGAGTAATATGCTGCCATTGTACTACTCTTTCTCAAAGAAAAGATTCGAGTCGTAATATGCAATATTGTGTGCATATTAGTGGAAAAATCCCTGCAACATCGGTCCAGCAGTTAAGGGTTGAATTCAAGGGATGAGAACTGGATCAAATCTTGTTGACGTGATTATTCATGATAGCCATTGCAATATGACATTTACAATTAGTAATTGAGTATATTGTTGAGCACGGTGGTGATCTAGGGTATTTGTCCCTCCGCACTGCCCAAACGCGTTAGGTGCCGTCAGGTTCCTCCGCTTTCTTTAGGGAAACCAAAAGGACGTAGTAAAACTTCTAGTTCTGGCAGGTCTCTAATTATGGCAGGTCTCTAGTTATGGCAGGGGGTCCGAGTGGGAAAATTGAAATTTTGGCAGGTCTCTGAATA
>JAHZMW010001077.1:0-17217 GCA_027743745.1 Alloscopus bannaensis | reverse complement strand
ACAATTGGAATGGTAGACCGATTGTGTACATACCAAGCAGAGACCACTTTCAGATGTGGTTAATGTGTACGAATCCTGCAGCCATAAACACAAATAAATACCTACCAAATTATCCACCGAAGATTCGAACAAAAGCTCTCAAATATTTTCGTTTTTATTTTGTCTATGACTGCGGCAATTTCTATTTCATTACACTACATTACGCTCCGCTTTCCATATAGTAAACTAAGAGAATTAGAATACTGGTTCTTATTGGTTTCAAAAATTTCTGAATTTAATTGATGCCAGTAAACTTGAAGATTGATTTTTAATACGCGCGATTGTGAAACTTTCACGAACTCGAAGCTGTCATTTGCGCTGTCAACGATCAGTCCACGTTTCAGTAAAAATGCAACAACTACATATGCAAAGCAAGTTTTTTATTTATTTACAGTATCAGAGTAAACAAGACAGGTGGTCATAAGATAAGTCGTGTGTGTTTACAAGTGTAAATCAATTATTACCCAGGAATTCGTGTAACTCGAATCTGTTCTGTCCTAATTTACACACATATTAACAATGATACTCGACAATGTGTTTACAAGTGTAAATCAATTATTACCCAGGAATTCGTGTAACTCGAATCTGTTCTGTCCTAATTTACACACATATTAACAATGATACTCGACAGCATGAGCTGTTTCTGTTTTTTTCAAATCATCACAGCAATCAAAAAGACTGATGTACATGGGTTTGAAATGCACGTCCGAAGCGTGGCGAAGTGATGCTATAATTCTACTAAATTATTCAAAAATAAGCTTACAAGTGCCCCACTGTACTGTACGATAAACTCGTAGACAAACTAAGCACCGGAGGAGGTAGCAACTACACACTCATATTTAAAAGATTTGTCCTACTTTTTCATCAAAAGCTATCCCCGTTTCAACCTTGAACCGATTTATTCTGTAGGTAAACCTTGCACTGATGATAGTGGTTGTCATTAAATTTCCGAGCAGTCACCGGGGTTGAAGCAATTGGCATTTGCACTTGCACTTGGACATTTCAGTTGAGTTAGGACGTCTGCAGGTAGTATGGGTTTCATAAGGTTAATCTGGTTAGTTCTACCACTCCAGTTGCTGCTAATTGCAGTATGCCCCAATGGTTCCGCTGCTGTTCCCAAAACTCTTTGGTTCCCTGTCGGAACTGGAAAGTTTTTACCCGTTGTAGGCACCAATGCTAAACTCAATCAATTGTTGTTAAAGGCTTCTCCGTCTGACGATATTCTACGTACATTTTCTACTGTACACCAGGTATTTATAAAGTGGGCATAATCATAATTTAGCAGCAATTACTGAAATCTGTTTTTGACAGAACAGTTGAGACTTTGAATTTGTGATGGTAATGAAAACACGCTCATTGCTCAGGAAAGAAAAGCACGGCCGGGAACTGTTCACCGAAAATGGGGAATTACTACAACTATCGTCGTTTGACAAGAATTTGCCAACGAAAATTGTAATTCATGGATTCACACAGAACGCCTTTGTCGGGATTGGTCCGGTTGCTCGAAAAGGTTCACAAGCAACATTAATTTTTTTACTAGAAAAATCAGGGTGAAAGCAACATCTACTAATAAGTAGTGTCCACAATAATGCAAGCAGCCTAGATGTAAAAATCATGAATTGTTAACCGTTTAAGAGTTTTTGTCAAGAGAGTTTTTTGTCATGTTCACATTTAATGTAGCCTACTTCGAGAGCACCAATGCCCCTCCGGTAAATCTGATTGTGGTCGACTGGGGAAAGTTGGCTGAGGGTCCGATGTACAACAATGCAGCTGGAAATACTCGTCTGGTTGGCACCACTGTTGCAAAGTTTATAGAGTTCTTGGTAGCTGAAGGACATCCACTAGACCGTATTCATGTGGTGGGGCACAGTTTGGGATCGCATGTTGCAGGTTTTGCGGGTTCCAAGTTGAACGGCATGACCCTTCCTAGAATCACAGGTAAAGTGAGAACATGCGAATCTGCTCTGTGTAGTCCTCAGACTGTTGACTGACGGCGGTGTTGGTTGTGTGGTGTGCTTAAATTATGATAATGCCTAGTCGTTTATCTTTCCCATCATCATCATCACAGCTTTGGATCCCGCCTTGCCTCTCTTTGAATCTGCATCAGACCAAGATCGTATTGATCCCACGGATGCAGACTATGTCGATGTCATTCACACTGCAGGTGGCAGCGTCTCAGCTTTAACGGGAAAACCAACATCTTTAGCATTCATTGAGCCACGAGGTCATGCAGATTTTTATCCGAATGGTGGCAGTGTGCAACCTGGTTGTGGACTTGATCTGTCTGGTAGTATTTTGTCTATTTGTAGAGGGGGGCGTATTTACATAATGATCACATAATCGGGCCTCTTTTCCTCACTTAATCTGCGAATGAGCCCAATGTCGAGCTAGAGTGTGAACGAAAGTATTTACTACATTTCGGATTAAGCTCATCGGGTGGATTAAAGAACGAGATATATTATGACTTATTTCAGGGGTTTGCAGTCACCTACGCGCTTATGACTACTATTTTGAGTCTGTTACCAACCCAAGTGGGTTTCCAGCCTGTGCATGCAGGAGCTGGGAGGAATACCAATTCGGAAAATGTTCCTGCTTAACGGTGGCGTACATGGGAGAAGCCAGTTCTTCCAGGTGAGTAACATCTGGCGGATATGCCAATAAATATGTAACCTACCTAAGGAGGACAAAGTAAGACTATTTTTCAGAGTCAGTGCGCATGCAAGTCGAAATTCAATACCAAAAACACTTTCAATTTTTTTTCTCTCTCTCTTTAGCAGCAGAGGAATGTTCTATTTACGTACCAAAGCAGTGAAACCATACGCCAGCAATGCTATTTAGTGTGCAAACACATTATGGACAGCTTGTATGATTGAATCTTAAAGTCTTCCTTGCGGAAACGGATATTTGTACAATGCTCATCATACATCGTTTATTGTACCTGCGGGTTGAGTTATTTTATGTACATAAGAAATTACAAAACGTTTTATGATGTTGTACTCACTTGCATTACATGTTTTCAATTATCTGTATACTATAAATAGTCTGCGTGTATTCTACATGGCAATTTACATATATATATAAAGCTTGCCTTTAAACAAAAAAAAAACGTTCCTGCGTGTATTGATATCAGATTTGTATTATTGTAGACAGTCGCATTAATATTCCTGCTTTCCTCAGTCTTCCAAGTGAAGTGACACTGTTTTGATTATTGAAGAATTTCGTGAAAATGTACACCGACAAATTCTTATAAATACATACATCATGGAAATTTTCGCAAATGCACATGTACAATTGATTCTCTAGGTAGCGGGTTCGTACATCAAATAAAGTCCGTTACAATTTAGTACACTTTAAACGATATAATGTTCAATTTGAGAAGAGGAGCCGGACAATCCCGTAATTGCGGTGACTGATGTGGCGCTACTTCTGCTCGTCTTATTCAGATGCGGTGTGAACTGAAGAAGCTTGCGAGTGAGAAATGAATGGATTTCCCAAAACGTTGGTCTCTCTTCATCGTTTCTTCTCCAAGTATCACACATAAGCTGATAAACATCTCTCGGGCAGTACTGTGGCTTGCTGAGAGGTTCAAACAGATCAGATTCCTCTTCAATAGAAAGGCGGCGTAGGTTATGTATCACTTCTTGCTGATAAAACAAAAAAAAATACATTTCTGAGAAATTTTTATTACAATGGATCAGTGGTAGTGTGACGTGCCGGAGTGTAGATTGTCATTTCCCACATCGCGCAAACTGAAGCACCATCATCACTATAATCTCAATATAATATAATACTCACGTTGCTCATCGTCGGGTAGGGTGAATGCCGCGAGTAAGAGAAGATCTCCCATAACGTTACGCCAAAAGACCAAACATCGCTTTTCGTCGAGTATTTCCCCTGAAACATACAAGAAATTGCATATGTAGTAACTTGCGTTGGAATGGTTTTTATCTGCAGTATGTTAACTCGTTTTAAAGAGGGCTTCTTTCATTCGGATTTGAAACGTTGAGAAATAAATGGACTTGTTTGTGCCTACGGAGTTGCTTGAAAAGTTTATAATTCTCACTCACCAAAAAGACGGAATCGGCACTCATCCATCTTAAGGGCAGGGGCATCGTGCCGTCAAGTCGATAGTAGTCACAGGAGTAGAGATCAGTATCAGTAGCGAAATGAGAAATCTTGACAACCAGACCCTTTCCAACCACACAGTTCCTGAAATATTGCAATGTTTAATGAAAGGAGTCATTTACGCATGTTACTGTCTTGCGAAGCACAAAGGTGGATGAGGCTCCACTCTTCATGAATGAACAAGCCTGACAAAAAATCTTCTTCATGTCATCAAGTCACTGAAGAAAGTGGTTGCATTCATTGCTTTTACCTCGTTGCTAGATCCCGATGAACGATATTTCTTGCTTCGAGGAACTTCATCCCACTTGCAATCTGGCTACCGATATGTAAAAGGTTGCTCAAGCTATTAGAACAAATAAGATATAAACAAGCTTTCTCAAGTGACTCATCCATTTCTCACCCACACTTTATGAATACGCGGTATTCAAGTAAGATGATGTTCATTTTATCATAAGAAAAAACGTTGAGCAAACCTTAGCTTTTTTGTTGAAGATGGTAACAATGTGTCGTTTTGTCTCAGGAACTGACAAAGATCGCCGAGCTCGAGGAATTCCAAAACCACACTGTGAGGCTCATTTTCGAAGCACACACCAAGTACCTGGGTGACATTTGGGTCTGTCAAGGATGAGAGAAGACGAACCTCTTCGAAAAAGTCCATTCTTTACAAAGACAGACAAAGATTGAATGTCATCAATACAAATGCAAGTGCTCTCACGACTTGGCGTACTCAAACGTTTCGAGTGGGTCGAATTATGAGCTTTGACTTTGTCGTGAAGTAAACATTCCCGTTTGCTTTAATTTATATCGAACAGTAAAAAGTTAGAACGTACTTATCCTTCTCTGTGGCGTTCTTTAATAGTTGCTTCACCGCGACGAGTTGCTTAGCCCCTTTAGTGGTATTCTCAAGTTCCCCTATGTAAACCTAGAGGAGATGAACGAGGGATAACAACGGTGAGTTCATTTTTCATTCTCTAAAGCTTTCGAGCTGCATGATGGCGTGTACAGTTCGATGAAAGTGATACAATTCGTGTAGCTTACACCAGCACACTTTAAAAGACACAAATCTCTTTAAAAGGATTAAATGAGCTAACTAATGAGCTTACAGTTCCGAATGCCCCATTCCCCAGTTTTCTTAGCATCCGGAGCCGATTCCCATGCTTGGGAATTTCGGGAACGCCCAACTCACGAAACCTGTGCTTCACATTTCTTCCACTCGTTCGACTCACTGAGGCCGGAGAGTTGGGGATGGACTTGAGTGGGCTTAATTGATTCGGCAATAGTTTACCAAGCTCATTTGGAACAGCGTACTCGTACTCGTTGGCCGAATCTGTCAGTAATTTAATTTAATTAGCCAGGCTTATTCTTCTCGCCACTCATTCTTGCATAATATATGCAAAATATTTATATAATGTATTTCCAATATAGTAGAATAGCAGAGTGATGCTCATCGCAAGCTTGCCAAAATGAAAGTTACAACAGCTCTTTTGGTTTCCGTACCTTGCGCGGATCCTGGAGTGGGATTAGAAACCAAAGTACAACTGTAATATTGGGTTAAGCTTCCTTTCCCGGAGACGTTCACCCCAGAGTCGGAACTGTTTTCAATGACTGCGCTCATAGCGTTCCCAACCGTTCCATGAAACTCCGGAAATTGTGGCTCCACAAATGGCTCTTGGTATTGGTACTCCACATTTGTGGCCATCTTAGCTTTACGAATATCTTCAGGTGTGGCGTACCCAAATTCCAAATGATGTTCTCCGTAGTGCAACGGCATTCCATTTCGGGAGCCTGGAATCTCGCCGCGAGACTTCATTTTTTGCCGAAACACCATCGCCGTCAGGATGAGGAGCAGGACGAGAATTATGGCAACGAATGAGCTTATTACTGCTGTAATAACTATTGTTACCGAGCTCCATTCCTCATGATGCAGAGTTGGCGTATGGCCAATCATGTGATCTAAAAGCCATCGTAAATCAATAAAAATATATGAGTACATGCTGTAATGTTCTCTGCTTTACATTAGTATGTTGGCAGGCTGCTCATCTCTCTTTATGCATAACGTTTTATTTAATGTTTTGTAATGTTAAAACGCGATAATATCTCTCTCCGTTATGAGTTACACAAGTTGTAACGTACTTATCATTTCCTGTGGAATTCGAATTCCAGAAGAACCACTTTCTGAAGCGTCACTCTGCGACTGTGGAACATCATACACTGGAGCAAGAGTCGCAGCCGCCGTAGGATGTGCGTGAACAACTTCCTCTGTGAAATTGCCCATTGCCGGCTCTTTGAAAAGTAAGAAATATTGAACATTGGAAAAATGATTTGACGGTCAATGAACTTCAAGTTGGAGCCATGTGGGAAAAATTAAGCGATCGCAAATTCTAAACTTTAAAAAAAACCATGCAGCCATAATTTACAACTTGTCAAATTACAAACTTACGGGAATCGAAGGTAACTTCGCTGAGAAGCAACCATTTTGTGGCCCAAAACAACTGGATTTTTACATGTTGTCCAACGCGTTGATGTAACTTAATTGCGATGTACTTTGGATCCTCGAAAATACAATCTTCCTTGTGTTTGTAAACCACAGGATCACCGGAATAGTGCTTTCCACCAATACTGAAGAAAATTCTTGCCTCAGAAAATACCTACGATTTGTTGAGAAAAACAAAGGCACTAATGACAATATGCTCGTTGGCTGTTTTACGCTATTACAAACATCATTATAATGAGCCCTTTAAATCTGCTGAATCTGAAATTATAGAAACTAATAACACTGCTCAGAAAAAAGCGAAACAAGTCAGCGTCAAGCCCCTTTTCAGGTTGAAAGTGGAGGGGAATTAGTTTGTGGAAAGATATGCGCAATAAAATCAACGGGAACAACAAAGTTTAGTTGAAAAATTGCTCATAAACATACCTACACAGTGACATTTATGCGGATTTTATTGTGGTATGAAGCCATGTCTCCGTAAATATTTATTCAGGCTCTGGGAAGATGTGGTGTGGAGTATTAAGTGAGTAAAGGATGGCAGATAGAAGCACATGAATAGAAGGAAAAACCGAATGCGAATTGTAATCATCGTCAGCGTTGTTGGATGAGCGCTCGCTCAGAATCAAATTGGTCTTGAACCCTGCCTTCCATAAACAGACGTGACACTTGTATACCAGCTTATTAGATTTCTCATTAAGATCCCCATTTTTGTGTTTGCTCTTCTCGACTCTTGTCAGGTTTTCTTTGGAAAGAGGGGACAGACAGGCGTTTACTAAATACTGCTGGACTTGAATGGACAACAGTTATTTATTCTTCTTTCTGCAGTAAGCTGTAATAAGTGTACTACTATTTTGTTGTTATGCTGTTGTGCCTAGCCCTTCTTCACGAAAGTTAAGATTTCTTCGTCTTCCACGCATATTTATCTTCGACACTCACGAATAAGGAAGAGAATCTCTCCTTCCTTTGTGCAAGCTTTCTTTCTTCCAGTTTAATCTCTGCCCTTTTCGTTAACCCTCCTACACACTTCAATAAATAATGAACCATATTTACAAGTCTCTCTTTTATGAGTTTAATATGTCACCAAAGTGTTTACGCCATGCATTTCCAGCCACGACACGTTTGTCCTCCAAGGAAAAATTGTACAACTCTCAGAGCGGAAAAGTTGAGATGTTTACAAAAGAAGCGCTGCTTCTGCCGTGTCTATTGAATTAAGGAGTTCCCCAAGTGAAACATTGAGAGTGGGCTTGCTCTCTGCCATGCATTAGCGTAGAATTACTTAAACTTTTAAATTAAACAATAACGAAGGAGGTCGCAGTGATTACGAATTTTAAGATGACATAAAGAAAGAAACCGAAATGGACTCCAGCAGGGTAATGTAATGCATGCTTACCATACAGTTTTATACAGGAAACTGATGATCATCCACACGCAAGAAACCTGAAGTCATGTTTCTTGTCGTGTTTCTTTTTTGTTGTAAAAACCATAACTTCCTCTGTGCAACCTCCTCTGTTAGCGCATATAATAGTTGTTCAAGTTTCAAAATAATACGTGTGCATCTCTCGTTTTACGACAGTCGTAAACGCGTCGCCCGTCATTAAAAATTCCCCAACTTTGATGGAGAAAATACGTTAAAAAACTTTTACAAGTCAAACATCACAAGCTTCGTATTGAAAGTGTAAACCTTGGAGAAAAACGAGTAGCCAGGGAAAGACGTTGCTTCCTCGTTGTTGTCTTGTTATGCTATTTGTTATTATTATCTATGTATTCTTTATGACAGCTTCAAGGATATCATTATCCTGTAAATAAGTTTGAGTGGTGCGAGCAAACCAACCAACAACGACGAGTAACAAGCTCGTCTCTTTCTCTGCGCCTATCATTAATATAATATGAAGATGAGTGTACGAACAAAACTGACATCCACCCCTCGCGTTTGTTAGTTAGCTCTGTGCTAAATTATTTCCATCCAAAGTCGTTCGTGTACTTTTCACTGTAATTAGTGTGATGCCATCAATAAGCCTGAGCGTTACGAAGCTGACAGTGATGCACATAAAAAGGTGCTCACTTGAAATGTGCCGTTCACAATTCAGTGTGATGTGTGGCTATCGAGTTTTAAAAGTGGGAGGACTATTAGAGTAATTAAATTTGCAACGACTCATATAATGAGCAACCCAATGAATCATTTGTTCTATGATATTCTCAACAAGGAGTCAAGTATGTGGCACCAATAATACTGACGACTTTGCCTCCTTCCACGGTTGAGCCTCCACACCTCGTTTGGGTGAAGTTCGCAGATGTGCCCAACAACATTCCTCGACTTTATTTAGGACCATAAACGAAATTCGACATGGACAAAGAGGCGTGATGCGTGCCAAAGAAAGTGAAAGACAACACACTCGATGCGAATCGCCAGAGAAAAAAGAGTTATTGACGAGACAAAAGCTTGTAAGAGTAAGAAATAAAGATGAAAGGATGGCTGCAGAATCCTCAAGAAGTGTATATCCATCATCAAGTGTGACTCACCTGAACCTCCTTGGTGAATTGATTCGACGTGTGAATACGAACAGAATTGAATTCACGAACAGAATCGAATTTGAAAGTGATTTCGACCGGACTTGACGAGTTTTTTGTTTCATTCTTCCAACCGACCCACCCTTTCCCTACAAACAGACAAGAAATGAGTATTACATTTCACAACAGCGCAACAAAGGGCTTCTCGTCCACTGCTCGATTCCTGCCCATGTGATGGTGTGAACTCCAATCAAAATATAGAGACACACACGATTAATCTCTCATGTGAGCTCGTACGGTTTCATACTACACTGATAAGAAAGCTCATAAAAACGCTCAATGTAATAACGGACGTGATAAATAGCACTTTTCTCAGATTAGCCATGCAAACACGGAGGAGTGAGAGAGGCAGCGAGAGAAAAAAAAACAAATGTAGAATTCAGATTACTTTCCTATTCTCAACACATCATCACAGATCAAACAAATCCTGACATGACAGAGTGTGTATTTTCTTCCCATTCACCCCTTTGCCTTTCCTGTGGTTGTGAGTGTGTACATGGTATTGTTTCCCATCGTATCAAATCGAATCACAATTTTTCATTTCATAAATGGCAAGTTGTGATACGCATGTAATCATGCGTTAGAGGTCTAGGTTAGAGAACATGATATGTGGGCTCGTGATATTAGATGCGTTATGCATTCTAATATCAACATGGAACACAGATTCAGCTGCTGCTGTTCAAAAAACAGCTTTGTCTCGCTCATCCTCAGGTTTCCATTTGAGTGCGATTATGATGTTTCGTGCAGTTTAAAAAGTTTCAGGGCTCTCTTATTAACAACATACAGTATTACACCTAACTGAGAAAATACTAAGCGCACACAATTTTACTCATCATAATATACGTTTAAACTTTATCAGCGTACTAGCATCTCTGTTCAAAATTTACGTGCTCACTTTTAAGTACCTTTCGGTCGTAACGCTTTCAACCGTCTTGTGTGAGAATGTTTGAGAAAAGTTTGGTAATTTTACAGCGCTCTCTTTAAGTGTTTCTCACTGTTTGATGACTCAGCGGGCCTCAACTAAATTTTGGAGCGTTTAGCATCTGACACAACATAAAATTGACTAATCTCTTTGTTGAATGAACGAACGAACACCCTCAAAAAAAAATATTATGCTTTTTGTTTCGTGTTCTCGAGCATGTCTGACAAAACACAAGATGAGCATTAGTACTCTTCACACACGGAAGTATATGTTTGCAATGGAACAAGAGATAATTGTAAAAAATATTTTCTCCCCTAAGTATCTTCTACTTACCACGTTCAGGTCCGTAGTAATCATCCTTGAAGTTGTTCGGGCCTTCTCTTCCATCGAAAAGCGTACCCAACCCTTTGGTCAAGTAATTACCTTCTTGTACTCCATCATAACCATGATCATAAAAATCCCAGTTCTCGCCACGCTTACTCCCTTGTTGTACACTATAGCTGAGGAGACCACCTAGAAGAATTTGTGGGCCAGCCAAACATCCCGTTAATAATCATGGTGTCAATCGAACAGACACAGACAGTCATATAATCTTATGCTTGTATGTATTTACATTGGCATTCATAGATAAAAAAAAAATTGCCTTTGAGTGACAATATTCCGTAACCTCCTCTTTGCTCAGTTTCACTTCACTTGGATACAAGGCGACAATCATTGCTTTATTATGATGACCAAAAGCAAACAACTGGAAGGCGGAGCAGTGAATAATACCAGGAACTACCATGATCATAAAAATCCCAGTTCTCGCCACGCTTACTCCCTTGTTGTACACTATAGCTGAGGAGACCACCTAGAAGAATTTATGGGCCAGCCAAACATCCCCTTAATAATCATGGTGTCAATCGAACAGACACAGACAGTCATATAATCTTATGCTTGTATGTATGTACATTGGCATTCATAGATAAAAAAAATTGCATTTGAGTGACAATATTCCGTAACCTCCTCTTTGCTCAGTTTCACTTCACTTGGATACAAGGCGACAATCATTGCTTTATTATTATGACCAAGAGCAAACAACTGGAAGGCGGAGCAGTGTATAATACCACAAACAGTGTGAATGACAGACAGATGGAAAACTTTCATCGTGAATTTATCAGTGTAACGCGTTAACTTCATTGCCAATTGCCACTGCGACTTTGCTACTTCTTTTACCAACTTGTTCTCACGTTACCCTTTCTCCTGTGGTAGACTTGTTTGTGTGTGATACGTCTCTCCATGTGTGACATCAATGTCTTCCCGGTGGCTAATTAAACTCAGTGAAGCACACACAATACACGTAAAAAAGTCAGGGAAAATGTCAAGCTGTGCCTGCCTTCCTCTCTGACAATGATAAGTGGTCTTCACCTTGCGTTAAAACCTGAGGATTCACATCACACACACAGCAACCATGTGTATGCCAATGGTGGTTTGAGCATGTTGGTAAAAACTATAGAATAAACTAGAATCTTCTCTCTCTCATTTTCTGTGTAAAGAATATTGAATGAAATACACTACACATGTGTGGGTGGTTCTGGTTTACGCATGGATAAATCGGGAAAGGCTTGTTTCCCACAAAAATGAAGTTTGTCTCGTCACCTTTCCTTGGAAAAAAGATACACACGCGTTTCACTCTGTTCTTTGAAGAAAAAGTCGCACAATTTTTGCGAGACTCTGAGCTACAAAAAGGAGGTAAGTGACAGGGTTTGCGAGTCGTTTGAAAACATTCAATTGCTAACATACATATAATACAACGGCGATGAGAGCGGGTGTGTAGTGAGTATAATCAACAGATATTTCCAAACAAGTGAAACCAATTTCCTTCAGCGAAAACATCGTGACGGGAATAACCAAAACAAAATGCATCATTATTTTTGCCTTACACCGTGAACAAGTCATGTCGTGTGAGAAATGTGTTGAAAATAATATCCGTAGAAAAGATGCGACACGCTTCGCTTTCCTCCACGTATATATCGTAGTAAAAAAAGTCTCATTATCTGGAGAAAAATCTGCTATAACCTACAGTCTAAATCCGTATAATACGAAATCTTAGCATGGATCCTACGTTGGCTTGGCATACGGTCGCTCTCCGGAAAAGATGAACTAGGAAATAGCTTGAAACATCTTCTCTCTTCGCATTCACTCATGCTGAATTATATAAGAGGATACGGGGAAACCAAAGAGCTATAAAAGACAATGACAAAGCAGATCATAATAATGTCCGTGACACATTATGGCTTTACTAATAAGTGTGCTTTATCACACTTGCGTGGCAGGGTTCGTTGTTGTGTTCACCTTCATCTTTCACACACACACACACTGTTAAACGGGCGTGAGCTGACTGAGATTCTTCCTTGCCGTTCTGTTACGCTTCGCTTCCTTCTCATTCTGACATTGCCCTTATTTTTGAAAAAGAGGAATCTTGCCAAACCCTGTGTGTGTGTGATAATGGTGGTGTTGCTGGATACACTTGCAGTCATCGTTTTCATGAAAGGGTAAAAAATGCAGCTTCATCATTTTTGCACCAGCCAAAAAATACGCTACAAACATCGAAGACGGGTGGAACGTGTGTTTCTTTTTTACGTTACCAGTTTATGAAATGGCATGACAAACGACTCTCACATACTAACATACACGTAAAAGCAGTAAAGCCCACATGTGCGCATACAACACCGTTGCAATCCTGAAAAGGCATGTGTACAACAACGATGATGATACACTGGAAAATGTTGTCTTGCTACTAATGATGCTTGATGAACAGTGCACAACACGGCATGAATTCAGGGAAACGACATTCGCACCGAAAACGGGAGTACGATATGACATGTTTAGCGAAATATTAGAAATTGATGAGGATACAATGATTGTACATTTTTTCCTTGCTTACACTCTTTAGCACATCCGTTTTGAGATATTGCCGCCTCAACGTTTGCCAAGTGTCCTTGTTTGTCATATTATCCCAATACAAGAATGCAATGAGATGAATTTATGATCGATCCCGTCGCATTAATCACTGGGATGATATGAAGCAGTTAGCACATATTTAAGGAGGTTACGGATGTGTCATAATGGGAGGAGAATGAACGCAAATTAAGGCCTACTATTCGATGCATAGGAATTTGCTGCGGAATGTACAATCTTATACAGCGGAAAACACTCACCTCGCAACTGGCATCCATAAATTTCCACGCGCATGCATACAGTTCGTTTATGGTAGGAGTATGGTAGCACTCGGATCTTAGAGCCAATAATGGGTGGAACTAATTCCTGCTTCTCGGCCAAGTACGTATTAATATTTCCCCTGATGATCTGGAATAAACAAATGCCAATTCAACACTTATACACAGATTAGTGTTTTTAAAAGTAGTAATTATTCAGGTTCGTGATGAATGAACAAAGTTAGTTGATGCGACAGTCGTATTAGGATTAAAAACCTATGCTAATTTTTTATTTAATTTAATATGAAATATTGAAGAAGGGGTATAAGTTTTATTTTAACACGCCGGACCCCAATTGAAAAAGCATGTCAATCTGTCCGGGACAACCCGCTAACAGTCTTATCAAGAGTAAATTGGCATGGTTTAAAATTTTCACTCACTTGTATCCATTCTTCAGCCTCTGATGTGATTGGATTCTTTGGGCACCAAGCACCACCTTGTCGCTCCACTCTCACTCTAAAATTTAAAAAGGCAAATGAAAAGCATTATTTATATATATGCCATGCTTTATTCAAATATTTTCAGCAAGTTTTTCCAGGAAAACCATTTTGAAAGTTGTTGAAAGTATTTTCTAAAGGCATTAATAATTGTTAATTTATTTTTTACTGGAAAAACATCTCATGGAGTACATTAGCTGGGGTATTTACAATTTTTTCTTAGCCACCCCACTGCGCTAGAACACCGAGACCACTGCGGAAGATGTCAAGATATTTTACTTAGAGTTTAGAAAACGAGATGCTTCGTGTTTTTTAATAATATGGGTGTATCCCCTCACCTAAATCTTTTGAGAGAAAGGATTTTCATAAAGTTTTACAAGGAGTGTGAGAGGGACACAGACGCCGGCATCACATACATATGCATGAGACACACATACACCACACAACTTCAATTATAGGAAGGGATGAAAAGGATTTCAAAAGCATTTATGGGGGAAATTCTAAAAAAAAGTAAGACGAGCGTCATTTTGTTTCCGAAATGCACAAGTAATCCATGGGGAACATGGAGCACAAATATTTTCTCTAAAATGAGCAAACATTGGTCTGGGAACAAACCCTGTAATCCTTTTCACAGCACTGCATCTACAGACGAAACAATGTTTCACTCGCAATGAAAACTTGCAATCATTTACCCCCTCTATAAAAACTGCCAGTTCTTTACATATTTGAGTTAAACAGTGCAAACTAGGCATTACCTTTGTCAAAATGCTTTAACTTGATTAAATTTAAAATTCTTTTCCAAAATCTGAAGGATCTTCTTAATCAAAATCAAACGTCTTTAGTGCAAACCAATAAGTAAAGGATAGGTGATGCCTGCATTGATACACGGTTGCTCGTCAGTAAAAGTTTAAGTTTATTGGTTTAAGGGGTTTGAGTTTCACAAAGTTTCTTTAATGAGGTATTCTGATGTAAACTGCATGTATTTTAAAGAGCACCCTACAAGTAAACCTTTCTACAGGGAATTGATACTCAGATTTGCTCTGCCTTCTATTCACCCTCCTCCCTCACTCTACATATTATTAGAAACCTAGTTTAAAGAGCTCGACTCACTCTGAAAAAGCCGGCGACTGATGTCTTTGAGGGAAAGCTAGCTGGTGTACAGTTTCTTCCATGCTGGGTGTTTTGTTTTTTTGCGTGTGGTGGCACGGTGGTGTGTCAGTTGTGTCTATCGCATATTTGAAATATGTAGCGGAACGCGTAACAAATGGCTTTGGTCTCATCTTTCAAGTCGCTCATTATCCTCACCCGGCTGACGAGAAAATGTGTCGCAGTCACGTGTCTAATTACCCAAATTAATTAATGTTTGAAACTGAGAATATTCCTGCAACGTCAGGGTACATTTACGACTGAATGATAGATGCATTTACAATTATTACTTCCAGAGATACCCTTCATATTCTGCTGTATCGCAGCGAAAGTTCCAAAGTACAGTGAGAGTCGCATTTTACGACTTGCGCCTTTTAAATTTCTACTATAATTCTGCTGCTGGAGTGTCTTTGCACACATTGGGCAGTGCACCAGTAACAGCATTCATAGAGCCTGCTCTTGAATAAGGTTGCGTCAGGAATTTTGACACAAGTCGCGTTTTAGAAATTACGCATACTTATATAAACATATGTCTCCGGTTGTTCCCTAGTGGAGCAAAACGACGAAACAGAAGCCGAACGCGGAGTCAATGTACAGATGCATTATACTACTGTGGGATATGATATGAGAAGCGAGCTGATGTTGCTGTTTACTAAAGAGCCTTAATGTGTTTTGTATTTAAATCCATTTGTCGAAGATGTCCATCTGGTTTCACTCACGTTCTCTGTAAAAGAGTATTGGATTTCCATTTTACATGAACGTCCTCTCCCCCAACAAACAACCTTTATGCTACACCCTGTGCGATACTGTTAGCTTTGGCGTTACACGGTTTACTCCACATTTTCCACAAATTTCCTCCACGATCACAAGGAAGCGGTTTTTGGGTTTTGAATGCGGAGGTGATGGTGATGGTGATGACGACAAAGTGGAAGCAAGAAGGAACATGAAATCATATTGCAGTGGTGCAAGCATTACAAGAGGCATTTCTAAATAACTTCAGCAGAAAAAAATCTATATGACACACTTCTCCGTTTTGAAAATGTCTTTTATCAGACACTCAGGCGACTCTTATCCGTTTCTTCCTGGGTGCGTGTGTGTTTACACATGTACGTTTACGTTATGATGATGATGCTCTAATCTATATTGCATATCCATGAACGCCATGCCTTGAAGAAGACTGTTCCATTCTGTTCTCTACAGAAAGATTATAGCGAAATGGTGGAGTTGTAGTCGATCTTACCTTCCATTTTGAGGACCAACATTGCCCATCTCAAACGAGCTGGATGCTGTCAAATCGGTGTCTGGAATGTCTCCTGATTCCATTCCTAATGGACTTGTGCAAAGTGCTGTCAAAAATCAAACAAAATTGTTCATGTATATTTTCGTACTTGGTACACATTTTTTCAGACCACATTGAGGTTGCATTTGAAAGGAGTGATGTGCAGATGAATAAAAGAAAATGGGAAAGTTTTAGTTGTAAAGAGAACTACTAGCTGACACTCCTCGCTGACTTAATGGCATGCGTAATTCTTGAGCAAGAGAGATAATATAATGAATGATACGTGTGTTCCATTAGGTTTGTCTAAAAATGAGAGCATGTATCTCTACAGAGGAGGGCATCATCATTTCTCGTGTAGACTTTCAACTTTTGCCTTTTAACCACACAAACTATACATCAACTCGCTCGTATCGGATATTAATGAGAGTCACTTACAAGTGTCAAGTCCTGCAGCACTTTGTAGCAATCCCAGCACATGTAGGGAAGTGGTAACAAGAAGAAAAGTAAATTTCGAGGTCAAGCATCTCCGCTTCTGGATTCTCTTGTTTCCTGTCCGGGTTGCTTTACATGATGAATCGCTCCTTCTCTCCTCGTCGGCAAGAGCCATTCTGAAATTATCGCTTAGACTCGAGCGGTTCGACACCCCGTAAACGGAGTAACCTTTTCTCAACGTGTTTTTTGTGTTGCTGCCGAAATGATGCTTTTAATAGGTTCCAGTCTTATTCCATTGGTATCCTCTCGGCATCTTATATTGTTCTTTCAGGGACTACAGAAACTTCCTCCTTCGGCACTTTTCGAAAACCTCTTGAGTAAAGAAACAGTAGCAAGTCTGCAAACAAAGGAAAGACACATAGCTGGTAAGAATGCTTACTCGGTTTTGTTAAACGCATAATGCAACTGATCAATCAAAGCCCTCATGAATGTTCATCACATGGTTTCTCTTTAACTTCTTT
>JAHZMW010001076.1:0-10111 GCA_027743745.1 Alloscopus bannaensis | reverse complement strand
AAACTGGTGAAGGCTTCGTTAGTGTAAATAATAATAACACTCATTGTCGGCAGGTCATCGTCATAAACCTCATTCCGGCACCTGCGAAGAAAACAAATATTCGAGTCAGGTTACCTCTCTACATATATAGAAACGATTGATGTGTTTAACGTAGAAAGTAATATAGCATAACGTTATTGAACTTACGATCCTTCTCTGGTATCTGGAACTGAACGATTAGGTGAGATCATCTCGCTAAGCAATCTATTAAACGCTTCCTTTTTCATTATATTATCTGCGACAGCTTTCTGATAGCTCGGAACCGTCGCTTTTCGACCCTTATCTCCCAATCCAGGTTTAATTCGTTTAATGTCATCTTCAATTTCTTCATCATAATCATTATATGAGTCCCTGTGCTTAGCGAGATCTACCTCCGTATACTGAACATCTTTCAAAACAGGCTCTAAAAATTCGTCCGTATTTTCCAGCAATGCCTTGCTTCTCAATTCTGCATAGCTTTCTAGATCAGGATCCGACAAACTCGACTTGATATTATCAATACTACTACTTAGCACCACTCCGTTAGAACCGTGAATGGTTGGCTTCATAAACTCTGGCTTTTCTCCATTTTCGCCAACCAGCCTTTCACTACCCTCAATTACAGAATTTTGCTCAGGTTTAACTTGTGATTTGGACCACAATAACAAAGNCTTTCACTACCCTCAATTACAGAATTTTGCTCAGGTTTAACTTGTGATTTGGACCACAATAACAAAGTCATAACAAAACAAAATATAGCTAAAAGTTTGAGCAAAAAGAGTCGCCTCCGCCTAGCAATGAATGTGAAGCACGAACTTAACATTTTGGTTTATTGAATTTGCTTTTAAATCCTAAATGACTTTCCAAACTAGATCAAGAGATCTCACAGAGTAGCTAGAAAAATAAAACGCAAACACCGCATGATTACACCTCTCATTAAATGAATTGCTCAAATTATTTTTGAATTTTGATCACATTTCTCCCCCAATAATACAATATAGTTGAATACAAATCCCCCCATAAATATAGATCACCAAACCGTACGCAAATGAACTAACCTGCTTTCAATTTGAGTAAAACATTAATGAAGGAAGTAATGAGATGAGACGATCGAGTTTTCTCACTGGAGTCAATAATAATGACTAATAAGTCTTTTCAGCTTTAGCATGGCAGTCTCTCTCTAAATGCTTGGTGATATGTCAGCAATCCGTACACATGTTGAGCAGGTTTCTTGAGCACTTCTGGAGAAGTTACGAAGCAAAGTCTTCCTGACATCTGAATCTAAAAGGCAGTAAATAAAACCAAATCTTGCTAAATAAAAAATAATACATACATAATGAAAAATATAATGCAATATACGATAATACTTGTGTCTGCTCGCCCAGGCACATCCCTGAATGACAAGTGACGCAATTTTCTATCGAAATCGATCTAGCTGTACCATTATAATATCACCTCTAATGTCTAACCATAAGATTATAATGGAGAAACATACCTTACCTCATTCAGGCCGCGTTTATCTTTCGCATTTGGATTTGACTCCACGATTCACCCAAATTCCGCTCAATCAATGCTTCTCGCTGGTGACAGGTGCTCAATCGGAGCTCTCACCTTCACAGATATTTTTGTAACGGTGTATTCTCTATAATGGAGAGGTGATGGTTCGGCAGGTGAATATATGTTTAAATTAAAAATGTTGAATGTATGTACCACATACAACTTCGTAATTCTAAACTGAAGCACAACGACTACAGCTCTGCACACGCTCCCACATTCAATCGACCGTCAAACCACACTTCATTCCTGAGCGAATGCCGCACTAAAACTTTAACTTTGGACGCGTCTCCCAAACTCAGTTACCTACAACCTACATCTCAAAAACCCTAACCTGTCATAAGTCTCATATCTCCACACATTTAACAACAAGTCCTACCCAAGCACAGGTGCATACCTCAGTTTTAGTCCGATAAGGTCCTCTTCTTCCTTTACTCCAAAATCAGTCTCATCTTAATTGTCTCCTTCGCCGACACAGGCTAAAAATACACAAACTAATGATAAATTCAGGACCTTCTTCACCACCACCACATCAATGACAGGAACTTCTATATTATTAACACGAAAAAGGAGTTTCGTGCCGACTGTGACACAAACAACTCGTTTTTACACACCAAAAACCATACAAACTCTCATCTTAATTGTCTCCTTCGCCAACACAGGCTAAAAATACACAAACTAATGATAAATTGAGGACCTCCTTCACCACCACCACATCAATGACAGGAACTTCTATATTATTAACACGAAAAAGGAGTTTCGTGCCGACTTGTGACACAAACAACTCGTTTTTACACACCAAAAACCATACAAACTTCAAGGAATCCTGCAAAAGTCAAAGTGAAGATGACAAGAAGCAAACAAAACTTCTTCAAGCACACACGTAACCCAGCTGTGTTCAACCTGCAAAGAGAGACATGAAAATCAATGCATTTTTACATACAAAAATGTGAAGCGACACTCCACACAAAACGAGTCTATTCATAAAAAAAGCTCGTGTGGTGTAGCAAGGTAGAAAATTTATCAGAGACACAAGAAATACATGTTGTTTGTATGCACTTACGCTGAGGGTGAATTTTTTCAGGGTTTCACACAAGAATAGAGAACGCACACGATATTTTTGTTACATTTATGGAGATAAAAATGTGTGTTCCATTCGACACACAAGCTGCTCACAAATTCACAGAGACAACGCGACCACCTTTTTTGTTACGGTTACACTTATGTAGCAAGTCTATAAAAAATGTCGAGGAATCCGAACTTCCAACTCATCCTCTCATTTACCTGTCGCTCCTCATCACTTTTCCTTCACAATGGTCGTCGTTGTATCGTTATATCTTTGTGACAATGGAGGATCCCATGACTTCTCTCTTTTTTACACCATTTCTTCGAATGGAGTTGTTCTCGTAAGACACGTCATATGCGAAAGCGTCAATTTTTCTTGTGAACTTTACTTTTCATACGATTGTAGTAATATACCGAGGAAAATTATTTTTTATGTATTCACTCGAAGCTTGTACCTTGCACATTTTAACTAATGTGTTATATGATTCCTCAGTTACAAAACTAGTCTGCAATATGGTTCGAAAAGTCTAAAAAACTATACGGAACATTGGTACGTGAAGAAGACGCTTTTTTATAGGCAATTCATTAACTTTTTAACTGGTTTCCCCATCATTTTCACCCCTCACCCTTTTCATACATGAGTATGCATAATATTACGCGGATTTCCCATTGTATAGTGAGGCATCAAGCTAATTATCATATCGTACCAACATCTGCCAGAAATGATCTACACAAATGCACACACGCTGATGCGCCTCCTTTCACATCCTCTTAACTTACGTGTTACACCTGTGTACACTTTGTTTAAAAGAGTAATTAGTGGGAGAGTGAATGAAATGAGGATAACAATAAGTTCCTTATCCATCAGCTCATTTTCTCATGGTGCACACGTAGTCATGCAAAGTTGGTGGGGTTGGTGTGTGAAATTGTGTAGCCTTCAATCAAATCAAGATTGCATATTTGCTTTGTTCACTCAAGCGTCTCCGCGACTGTATTGTGCTTCTGAAGTTGAGTCCGGCTGAAATTGCAAATCTTCTTATGAGCTTGAGAACACTGTCCGATTTTTCTTTGTCGAGGAGGCTCGTTTCGATGTGGAGATTCAATCTGCTGATGCGTGAAAAGGCAACAACAATTTGATCTAACGAATCTCACATTTAGAGGAATATGAATACATTCATGATGTATAGGATTACTCTTATGTATATCTTAGAAGATGATTTTTATATAGAAATCTACTCCGATTCATACTTTGTCTATGTAATCTTCTTTGCATCACGAGATAATGTCATTCATGATGTATAGGATTACTCTTATGTATATCTTAGAAGATGATTTTTATATAGAAATCTACTCCGATTCATACTTTGTCTATGTAATCTTCTTTGCATCACGAGATAATAGAGAATGAGCAGTGTACAAGGCGGAATTGCGATTGGTCTTCATATAAATGTAGCATCAGTGGGCTTTTAAAAGACATTCATAAAAAAGGCTTGCTAAGGATGAGTGACTTTCAACGGGACTCTTCTTTTTCATGGACTTCAAGAAAACAGCGACTTCTAATGGGATTTGTGTGTTGGATGTGCATTTTCATCCTTTTGCTTGTAGTGTGACGATTAATTTCTTCCAAAGTCTCTCAACTCATTAGAGGTGACTGTGTGAGAGATTTAAGGAATTAAAATCATTTGAGAAAGGACAAAGGACACTATAATCTCTCCTCTGAGAAATACAGTGTAATGAAGCGATTTGTATGAGTTGCACCTAGAAATTATGGCTAGCTAATTCCACGTCACATTGTCAGAGAAAGTGGCGTTTGTATACTTTATTATGTGCATATGATTAATGAACGCTTTGCAATGATGCAGGTTGGCTTTCAGGTGTCAGGAGGATTTAGGTTTTGCAAATTTCCCCATATGCACATCATGTCATCAAACACTCATTAATGCAAGTTTGCATAGGTAAAATTTTGTAAAACGCCGACTATTGCCGACAACTGAAGTTACTAGGGATGGGAGCCCAATGGAACTCTTGGAGCTTGAAAAAATGCCTCATCCTCCTAAAACCCGGCCTAAACATGCTTATGTTCTTGGTTAATGATGGGAAAATGAGCTGAGCAGACACTATATGTAGGTTTTGTGTCTAATGCACTCGTAATGGCAAGCTAGAATTTAATTTATTGCCAAATGTTATGCACAAGCACCTCTAGTAACCTCTCACTTGTTAATTTGAAGTTCCTGTGTGCAATGCACTCTGCAGTATGCGCTTATATGTTCCGTGTACTTGTGCACCATTTATGTGCTGTAAGTTTGCAGTTTGAAGCGACTTCTTTTTCCATCATAAAGTCACTTGAGCGTTGTCTGCAAAAGCAACTTTTCAACTACTTCTTCGTTTGTTGAATCACATCACTATTTGCTTCAACAATGGTTGTCATACAATGAGTGGATATGTGATGTGCAAATCTTGATATCCCAATGCGACAATCGACAGATTGAGGATGCGAGAACTCGATTTTTACCGGAAGCACGCCTTGCAATCTCTAAAAAACGCTAAATCACCTAATGCATCTCACAGAGAATGTATGTTTTCGGAGCACAGGAAAGAAAGAGTGATAAACTCCAACTTGTAACCTTTTAAGTGAAGCAGAGAAAACGATGGCATAGGGCTTCATGACATTAAAAATATATTTCACACGTCGCAGACTTGACTGCAAAAGTGCAAAAGGAAAGCAATGGAATGGATTGGTATGGTATGCAATATTAAATTCGAGACGATGCCTCGCAGAGAAACGTTGCAAAAAATTAGGTAACCTCCAATATTCATATGCCCATCTTACAAATTACAATAAGACTACAAGCTTGTGTGTGGTAGTAGCCCAACCTTTAAATTAGGACATCTAAATCGCAGGAAATACTTAAACACAATGAATTTCGGTTTTTAAATTTGCTTTTGAATTGAAACCCTCAATTTGAGAGCACACATGTATCATGCATGATGTGTGCATGTACGCTAGTTTACGGCAAAATAGGTAGTTAAAACCTTGAACATATTACAAGCGCATACGTGCAGGTAAAAGCACTTATAAATCTCATGTTTGCACCGAGATGAAATGAGGTGCAGGTGTAAGTGAGTATCGGTTCCCTTCTTCGATTTGGATTTGCTTTTCCTGTTTGTTTTTAAAGTTTGCAATGATATAAAATTCTCTGTCTGAGGCAGTACTAATCCGATTATGCACTCTATAAAAATGAAATTTATTGCGTAGACCCCTATGTAAACCCATGCAACGCAATAAGCAAAGCGGGTAAAAAATTAAAAACCATTATATCAAAGGAACCAACACCAAGTATCTGTATCATCGGATTTCTACGCATCACAATGCAAATTGAGAATTTATGTTTCTAACTGGAATTTTTTTCCATGTCTAGTCTAAACCCGTATTTTAAATCCATGTTCATACAAGCGGTCGAGTTTGGTCTGTTGGCGGAATTACTTTAATGCCTCTTTATCAGTCCTATAAATAAATTACGTATTATAGCATCTTTTCTCTGTGTTTATCTCTTCAGAATGATTACAAAACTCATTTGATGTCAGTCTAATGATCTGTCACACTGGAACTGGCTTTTCTATGGTGCAACGTAGGCAAGAAGAACTCTTTTGGGACCTCCTCTAGCTAATCGTGAATGTTTTATGGAATTTAATAATGTATGAACACGGTACATAACTCGCCGACCAAAAAGCCACACGTTTACAGTGAGTGAACCATAACGATATCAATTTTAATCATTCCGATCTGACTCGCCCGGTTATATAATATGAATGCCTTAGTTTTTAGTATTGCCGGTAGTAGTATGTTCCGGGTAACTCTAATTGTATCATGGTAAAGCTTCACGTGTATGCTACGATATGCGCTACGAAAAATTCTAGACCCACAAAAGGTGCTGTTCAGCCAAATATATTTTATTCAATTGTCTTATACTTTAGGTTAGAGTTATATTAGTGACTATCTGGATTGATGTACTCTTAAATTACCCCGTAAACCAATAACGATGTTTCAGAATTTTGTATAAAATGCGTAGTCAAAATTTCAACGAATCGCCGTATAAAATTGCAACCGTCTAAACATTAATAGGGATCGAACATTTTATGTCTCGGCTATTGTAGTCTTTGTATACAATTCAAATACAAACATTTAATACCAATTCACGTAGATTACGACGATTTAGACTCCGGATTCGGTTCATTGGCGGGGTTACTATTGCTGCTTCCGCTAGCTTTTCGACTGCTCCCAGCAAAAATCAAAAGCAAAAGGCTTTTCTGGTTTTGCAAATGTTAAGAGTTCATGGTCTCTTTCATAGTCTTGAATCTGTGATGATGAAAAACATTAATATAACCATTATAATTAATTATTACCTATACATATAATATCCACTAAGAAAAAATCTGCTATACTAAATAGAACATACTTGGTTAATAGCCTCTGCACCGGATCCATTTAACTCAAAACCACATATACTTGTAAACAAGGACTCTGGAGTGTGGATGTTCTTTGTTCCTTTCCTCGCAAAAAACTATAATGTTTCAATAAGTTGTTGGGATTAATTCGATTACAATACAAACCAATTGATATTTTAAAATAGTACTGATGCAACCTTACGTTTATAATGTTAGTACAGTCACGATAAAGAAATTCCAGTCCATGGGGGTGAGATGGTTCCACCGCTTGACTCACATCAATAACATAACATTTTTCATCTTTCCACAGCATGTTGTACTCTGAAAAGTCTCCGTGAATCAAGTTGCACTCTTTATACATACGACTGATAATCTATAGAATGAAATAAAGGCATTTCATTTTAGAGAACGGGATTTGTTACTTGCTACAACAGAGCACCCCTAATCACAAGACACAGTTTCGCAGCAAACTTACGTCAATGCTTTGATTGTAAGCACTATCTAGCACAGAATCATCCCCGTCCTTTGCAAAATAAGAGACAAAATACGAATTATGTATTACGGTTTTCGAACCGGTACAACAAGACACTATATAATTACTTCCATCAACCTGTTTAGAAAATCGATCTTTAAAGCGGTAGTCATCCTTTATGTACTTGTCCCGAGACTTGAACTCGTTCAAAGTGGTCTTGAAAACTTTCACTGCGCATTCCTTTGGAACCTCTACCAAAGTCTCGACTTCCGGTGGCACACTGGATACAAAAGGGCAAGACTAATATTAAAACATTGGGCATCGGTTCTTTAAAACAAATTAATTGCACTGTTCGAAAACTCTGAAGTAGAACAGTAACAAAGTATAAACAAAATGTTAGAAAACAAACCTTGCACCACTGGCATAGAGAACAACAGCTTCCTTCCCTGTGGATATGATACCATACACGTTTTCCAACACATTATTATTCACCAATTTATACAACAGCAACCGAGTTTTCGCATCAATAGCCATTTCCGAGGTTGATTTTTCTTTCTTCTCATGCAGGCGGGTTCGTCGATCGTCTTCGGACTTTGAGTATACTTTCAAAGTGTTATAAACCTGCGGAATAATTAGCAGATTGTACATTTCCTTCGTATTTATGTTATATCGTCATTGATTAGCGAGGTTAGATTCTTGTTGATCGTATACCTTATTGGAAAGCTGCATATCAAAGCTAGCACCATCTCCTGTATGAATGCAAGGGGGAAAGTTTTCCATAACTTTGCAAGCGTTCCTCCGTCCACTCATTGTTACATCATGCTTCGTGACCATTTCGTTATCGACCTTGGTGTATCCGCAACGTGGCATCGCTGGGAATGCCTTTTCATGCGCCTAAAGCATAAAATACCGTAGAGCGTGGTTAGTGTGAATTCATAGAATTGCCTCAATTCCATTTCCCTTCAGAACAGATCTCACCTCAAACTTATCCCATGCTTTTTTCTTGTCATTTGGCTCACCACTGTCATCATCCGAAGAGTCATCATCAGAGCATGGAGACATCATATAGTTGGATAAAGTCACCGAAACTATATGGCGCAAAAAATTAATGCTTCTCAAGCTCACGAATGTGAAATGTGTAAAAAAGACTTTCAACAACGGTAGCCTGTTATACTACCTTTTGAAGCTCCATTATACTTTTCTTCCACCCGCTTAATGCCTTGATCATACTCCTTGTTGTACTGCATTTGAAGCATTTGTGCAATCATAAAATCACTGCTGCAATCGTCGGAAGGGCTGCTCATATCCTGAAGGGCAGCCAGATCAAAACTCTCTGTAGGCTGCTTCTCAATACCTTCCGCTTCTAGAATTTCCTTCACAAGCTTCTCCTCTTCCTCAATCTGCAAATTGCTTGCTAATTGCTCACTCATAATATCCTTCAAACTGACTGGCTGAACGCCAACCACTTCTGGAGATTTGGTGTTACCCCATGGACATTTAGAGTTACTTTGAATCGGGCTGGATAGTACCACTGGAACGAGTTCGACAGGTGCTGGTGTTACGGGGTTGAGTGGGGTCTCCATTGGACCTTCCACAGTGGTACCACCCTCGACTGACATTGTACGGAAAATTTAGATCAATCGCTGTCTGCGAATAGGTTGCCGAAGAGGGGTACAAGAAATCTGAAAAAGAGGAGAAGAAAGATTGATGAAGAGGCGAAAACGATGGAAACTGCTTACGATTTACATCCGACAGTATCACACCCCTTGTACATAATTGTAGTATTAAATACTACTACAAAGAAAAGCCGTGTGTTTGAAATACGGTAAAAATTTAAAGTAAATACATACATCGATACTCGTACATATTTGAAGTTGAGTCTCCAGAGGTCGAAGTCCATAGGTTTGCATAGAAGTGAAACTCTTCTAATATGCATTTGATGCCGTGCGATCGGTTAATCAAAGACGAGACGATATAGTATTACAACCAATATGAATGATCATTAAATGGCAAGGTATTTAAACTCACTCAACTCGTGTAATGTGTATCTACAAACTAGTTTATTTGCATACAGTGTTCTGTAGGATTCTGTATAGATTATTTGCAACTTAATACTGACTAACAGTAATTCAGCAATTCTCAGTACTTACGCAAGCTACCTCTTCAAAATAAGAATAAAATTATCACGCTGTTCAAACTACAATCTAACCAACCACTCAATAGAAAAACCAATTATATTACTACTACATTTCAATTTCAGTTCAGGTATGCGTATGCAAACATAAATAATCCCTATACACATGTATTATAAAATATACAAAAGCAACGCTCTGTACAATTGGAAAACGTGCCCCCTGGTCTCTCCTAGAAAGATTGAACAAACTAACATATTCATATCAATCATTATAAATAAGTGGTCTTGGTTGTTGTCGCCGACTCCTAAGTCACGGAATATAATTTACATCTGCATAGGTTTATTAGAGTTTGTAGTTTGCTGATTTAAAACTTGAATGTTGTTAACTGCTGGTGTAGATGTGTTCTGCGTTGAGTTACTCG